>CAUYLG010047253.1:0-34485 GCA_963573385.1 Cacajao melanocephalus | reverse complement strand
ATTGTGGAAAACAGTGTGGCGATTCCTCAAGGACCTAGAAGTAGAAATTCCATTTGACCCAGCAATCCCATTACTGGGTATATATCCAAAGGATTATAAGTCATTCTATTATAAAGACACATGCACATGTATGTTCATTGCAGCACTGTTTACAATAGCGAAGACTGGAACCAACCCAAATGCCCATCGATGATAGACTGGACAAGAAAAATGTGCAACATATACACCATGGAATTCTATGCAGACATAAAAAACTATGAGTTCCTGTCCTTTGTAGGGGCATGGATGAATCTGGAAACCATCATTCTCAGCAAACTGACACAAGAACAGAAAATCAAACACCACGTGCTCTCAATCATAGGCAGGTGTTGAACAATGAGAACACTTGGATACAAGGAGGGGACCGTCATGCACTGGGGTCTGTTGAGGGGGAATAGAGGAGGGACAGCAGAGGGTAGGGAGGTCGGGGAGGGATAACAGAGGGAGAAATGCCAGATATAGGTGACGGCAGGATGGAGGCAGCAAACCACATTGTTATGTATGCACCTATGCAACAATCCTGCATGTTTTGCACATGTACCCCAGAACCTAAAGTGTAATAAAATATATATATATTTAAAAATATGTTATATGTAATATATAAATTTTAATATACTTTTATATGTAACTATATAAATAATATAAAATATGAGTATATAATTATATTAATTAAATATAAAAATATAATTAATAATTTTACATGTATACTTATAAAATAATTTTATTATATATAATACAATATCTATATATATAAAATATATGTTTATATATAAATATGTTTGAATATACTCATATATTATAAAACATATATACATATATGTGTGTTATATATATATAACATATCTATATTATATTTAATGAGCTTAATGCTTCTAAAAGTATAACTAGTGACTTCATAGCACTTTACTCCAGTATTCTGTCTGAGTGTACCTACCTTGTAGAAGAAAAGGCAAAGTGAAAGGAACTAAAATGACAAGGCTTTGGAGAGGCAAGCTGAGGTTCTAACTCCATTGTAAAGTTAAGGAACAAGGAGCACTCCCTGTAGGGCCAGTCTAGGATGAAGTGTTTTGCTTGGAATTCCTCATTCTTTCTTCCACAGCAACCCCCTACTGTTATCCATTATTTCATCTGACTTAGTGGCAGAGGATCCCAGTGAGAAGCCAGGAACTTGGGTTTCAAACCAAGTCTGCTTAAGTCAGGACCTAGGAGCAAGAACTTTAGCACTTAGTCCTATGCTGTGGCACCTCACTCACCTAAGACGTCGAATTCTGCTTCCATGTTTGAAACTCTTCTCTCTCTGCGCTGTGTAGCTCAGTGCCTGACTCTTAATAGTAGCTTAGTGCTTGTTTGTGGGATGAATAAATGGAATGACAGAACTTTCTAGAATTTAGGCTTCCTCTGCAACCCACATCCACACTTGACAGAGGAAGGAGCCAGATTTTTGCATTTCCAAGTTTTCTTCTTCAGGACTACAAAAAGTATGGTTAGGAAGCCCTCACTTTGATAAGCTTGTTCTTGTTATCTCCAGTTAAATAACAAAGTGCTCTTGAAATGGCTTATTTTCTGTATCTGTTTCATTCAGAAAACAAAGGGAGAAAACTTTGGAAATAGAACATTTTATTTATAAGCTATACTGCAGCTCACCATCGGTAATTCAAAACTATCATTCTATATAAAGCGGTATCATTATGTCTTGAGAACCTTACTGAAAAATAATATTTGCAGACCTCTGATTTGCAATAGATTGCTCTGAACGCAAAAATAATACAGCAGCATTTGTTCTCATGGGAGATTTTCACAATGTTTAGGAGGGAAATATGTTAGACCTTTGTAGGATCAATGTTATAAAAAATTAAATGTTGAATGGGCTCTGGGATTTACAAATGAGATTCTGGCTTAAGACCTAAGTAGTATGGGATCCAGACTGCATCTTTTGGGAAAGAAAGGACTAAAAGGAAATTAGAAATCTAACCATTTCTCAGCAGGTTGAGCTAAATATTCTACCATGCATATATGCATGGCAGCCTCAGCTACTTTCTCTTATACTAATCCCAGCCCAGTTGTAGAGGGCACCTTTAATGAAAGTGATCACTCTAGGCAATGAAGAATAAACTTTGATGAGGACATGTTAACTATCATGGTCATTTGAAATATTGGAATTTGTAGGAAATATCCAGGGAGAAGTATTAAGATGGGGAAGGATGTAGAATATTTCAGTTGAGAGAATCTGTATAATAAATGCAGCTGTAAAGTTGTCTGGACTTAAAAATAGGCAAGAGGAGAAACTGTAAGTAGGGTGTAGCTGGCCTTGGCTTTGGGGATAACAGCTGTCCCTGAAAACTCTGTGGCAACCCAGCCTTTAGCAAATAGCCTGTGTAAGACAGGTACTTCATAAATGCATGTTGAACGAATGCGTGAGGAAGTCTAGGAGTCAAAATTGCATTTGAGAGGCATTTAAAAAATTAAGAGGGAGGCTGAGGTGGGAGGATTGCCGGAGCCCAAGAGATTGAGACCAGCCTGGACAACAAACCGAGACCCCATCTCTACAATGAATACAAAAAATTAGCCAGGCATGCTGATACTCACCTATAGTCCAGCTACTCAGAAGGCTGAGGTGGGAGGATCACTTCAGCCCAAGAGGTAGAGGTTGCAGTGAGCCATGATTGCAACACTGCACTTCAGCCTGGGAGACAGAGTGAGACCCTGTCTCAAAAACAACAAAAATAATAGACTATTTTTGAGCAGTTTTATGTTTACAGAAAAACTGAACAGAAAGTACAGAGTTTTCATAACACTCTCTTTCCCTTGCACACAGTTTCCTTATTATTTACATTATGTATTCATCTGGTACATTTGTTACGATTAAGCCAATATTGATATGTTGTGATTAACTGAAGTCCGTAGTTTCCATTAGGGTTCTATGGGTTTGGACAAAGGTATAATGGCATGGATCCACCATTACAGGATCATATAGAGTAGTTTCACTGTCCTAAAAGTCTGCTGTGCTTCGCCTCTTCATCCCTCCTTTCTCTCAAGCCCATAGCAAGGACTGATCTGTTTACGGTCTCTATAGCTGTGCCTTCCCCAGAATGTCCTATAGCTGGGATCATACAGTGTGTAGCCTTTTCAGATTGACTCCTTGCACTTAGAAATGTCTATTTATGATCCCTCCATGATTTTCATGCCTTTATAGCTCATTTTGTTTTAGCTCTGAATAATATTTCATTGTCTGGATGTACCATACTTTACTTATCCATTCAACTGCTGAAGGGCAGCTTTGTTGCATCCAAGGCTTTGGCAATTATAAATAGACATGGTATAAATATTTGTGTGTGGGTTTTTGTGTGCACATGAATTATCCTGGGAGACACATTTTTATAGGAAATTTCTTTGCAGCATTTTCTTTGTGCGAAGATACTTCTACATATAGAAAGATGAATTTTGTTTCAAAGGAAGGTGAATGGTCTCATGCCCTTCACTAAATACTAACTACAATATATGGAAGCAAATTCTTAAGTCCTCTGCCACCTGCCTAATATGTGTTATTTTACACAGAGGTTGTTATATGAGCAAAAGGGGACATTTTTCTTTCAATGTATAAACAGGGGTTATAGCGCCTTATTGCTCCCTTCTATTTCAACTCATTAAGCTAATTACCATTTTCAAAGTAATTAGGCTTAAATTAGTGTCTCAGCCAAACAACCCCAAGCCTGAGTGCACAGGTGGTTTGCTTAGCTGCACCAGATAACACCACAATAAATGTCTGCCTGATCATGATTTATCACGGGAGACAAATTGCTAAAATGGCCCTCGGGCGTCTTATTCCTTGGTTCTGAGTATGATATTTACATATATGGTGTGGGTTCTGGGAATGTTTATCATTTGAGTTAAAAATTGAGAAAGATTGAACATACTCTAGCCCATGGCACTTGCAATCAAATAGCAAAAATATGCCTTGCCACAAATGACTTGGGTGTTGTTTTTGCATCAGAAATCATCTCTGCCACCTCCGTGGGCAGCTCACTCTGCATTCCTTCTTCTTACCCTTTTCTGGACTAAGTAGGCGTGAGTGCAACCTGGAGTGAAGGATCTGGCTCTACAGGGTGTGATTTACCTGCTGGGAAGGATGTATTCCAAAATCTATATTCAATTATTTCTACTGCAGAGGATGCCTGGTGCCATTGTAGAATATCAGTTGTTGTAGACATCGTAGTGTGACTGAGAGCCCACCCAAAATTTGGTTCCCATGTTGAGACCAGTGACAGCACCCACACACTAAGAGGACATAAAAAGATTTATTACTCATATAATATGGCTTTCTGAGGAGAGCAGGTGATACGGTTTGGCTGTGTTCCCACTCAAATCTCATCTTGAATTGTAGCACCAACAATTCCCACGCGTTGTGGGAGGGACCCGGTTGGAGATCATTGAATCATGGGGGCAGTTTCCCCCTACTGTTTTCATGGTAGTGAATAGATTTCACAAGATCTGATGGTTTTATGAGGGGTTTCCCCTTTCGCTTGGCTGGCTCCCTCTCTTGCCTGCTGCCGTGATTGTGAGGCCTTCCCAGCCACATGAAACTGTGAGTCAATTAAACCTCTTTTTCTTTATCAATTACCCAGTCTCGTGTGTGTCTTTATTAGCAACATGAGAACAGACTAATACAGCAGGGTACTAAACCAGTACAAAAAATAGCTTGAGAGAGTATGGAAAAGAAATAGATTCTGCTTTTACGGTGACTAGGAGTTGGAGCTGGGATAAGGGTCTCTTGCTTGCAGACAGGGGCTTGCATAGTTCCAACCTTCCACTGGCAGTGAATGAGGGAGCACCGGGGATTTCTTATCAGCCTGCATGGCACAAACAGAAGAGGGAGAGATGAGGCTTAGAAGCTGTTAGCACTCAAACATGACTAAATGGAGTCAGGATCTAATGTATCAATTGAAGCTTAGCAGTATGCACTGACTTATGAAATTCAATAAGCAGCATATGACTATGTAGAGTCCTGTGGAAATTGTACATTGTATACCTCTAGTTTGCCCATCGTTGTCTTCTGATTTGAGAGCTGGGTGATAACTTCCCAATCAGAAAGTCCGTGTTTCCTACTCCTTCAAACTTCAACTTTCCTCTGTTTTTCTTGTGGAAAATTATAAGCATATGCAGAAATGGAGTAGTAAGATTAAACCTCCATATGCCCTTCACCCATATTTAACAATTATTAACTCCTGACTAATCTTGTTGAATCTATATCCCATACTCATTTCTTCTCCTCGTGCATTCTTTTGAAGAAGACAGCAGCTATCATCTTCTTCACCACCTCCATTTCATCCACGGGTATTTCAGGATGTATCTTCATAAGATTTTTTTTTCTCTAGTGTACTTTTTACTCCTCTGTGAGTCTCACTTAGTCTATCTACCCACCTGTTTAGGATTTGAGCATTTTGAGTTTTCAATCAGATTTTAATTCTTACTTTCTGGTTCTCCTACTTGAACAAGTCGCCGTTTTACAGCGTTGTTGCTCTTACCCCTAAAATGAAGCCAGTACTGTTTACTCATAGGGTTCAGTGTGGTCTAAACAAGAGAATATGTAATAAAATATTCTACACGTTGACAGTGCTCAACAGATGGTAGCAATTATTGTGATTGTTATTGCTACTATTATTTATTGAGGGGTTATCTGGAGGTGGTATACAATGTTAGTTTTGGGGAAAGAAGGTGAGGACAAGAGGAATGTTGATATTTATGATGGACAGTTTGGACTTGGGGAATAACTTCTGGCTATTCCTCTATCAATGAGGAATATTGAGATTCGTGTGAGGGACAGTTTAGACTTGGGTATCTACCATAAGTATTAAAAGAGGATATTCATCATAAAATGTCCAAATACATATTTGTTCACATAAGAGGAACATCACTGGTTTAGTTTTCCCATCCAACAAGGAAAAATGAGACTTCTTTATAGCCTTAAAGCCAACACTAGCTGCTGAGAGCAACCTTTCAGCCTCTTTCTTCTGGCACCTGCCTCCAAGTGGCTCTCCATCAATGAACCTGGTACTTTTAGAATACTTTCTCAGGTCTCCCTGCAGAATCACTTAATGATACCCAGATGTTCAAACGGTGCTTCTGAATGGCACTTAAGTCAATGAATCTTGGTGTCTGTTCTAAGAACCTAGCCACAGCCAGTCTTGATTGCATCACCACTCATGTTGGCATAAACTCCAATATGTAAGAACATTTACTTCCCACCTTGAGAAATTAGCCACCCATTGAGTAGGGCAACCATATTCCTTTGCTTTGTGAATATGCATTATTTTTAAATGGAGTCTTTTCTCCCCTCCAGGGCAGATCTTGAACCTTCTAGATGAGCTGAAATTGGCTAACAATACCCTCTTCTACTTCACATCGGACCAGGGAGCACATGTAGAAGAAGTGTCTTCCAAAGGAGAAATTCATGGCGGAAGTAACGGGATCTATAAAGGTGAGAAACGCTGGTATGGACAAGCTCTGGCCTCTCAGCTCATCTGCTGGTCACTTTTTTCTTGATTTTAGAGCTTTTCCATAGTTATTCTGCTACTTTACAATAGATAGAGCTTCCTGTTGTCATGGAGATTAGACAGTCAGAAGGCCAAAGTGACCATTTCTGTTCTGGTTCCCACAGAATTTAAAAGCCCGCGTCCTATGTCAAGACATTAGAATGAAAGTATGTATCTCCACATGTAAATGTAGCCTCATATAATGTAACTGATTAAAACAAAAATTCCTCTACCCTTGTGTGTAGATTTCCTATCACTGCTGTAACAAATTGACACAAACTTATGAGCTTAAAACAAATTTATGACTTACAGTTCTAGAACTCAGAAGTTCAAAATGGGTATCTCACTGGTCTGAAATCAAGATGGCAGTAGGGCCTTTACAAGCTCTTGGGGGGAATCTGTTTCCTTGACTTTTTCAGCTTCTGGGGACTTCCCACTTTCTTTGGCTCATGGCCCCTTCTTCCATGTTGAAAGCTAACAATTCACTGTCTTCAAACCTCCCTGCCTGTATCCGACCTTTGCTTCCATAATCTCATCTCCTTCACTTACTCTGACACCCCTGCCTCCCTTTTATAAGGACCCTTGAGATTATGTTTGGCCCGCTTGGATAATCCCACATCATCTTCACATCTCAAGATCATGAACTTAATCTGCAAGGTCTCTTTTGCCATAGGGTGTAACCTGTTCACAAGTTCCAGGGATTAGGACAAGGGCATCTTTGGGAGACCATTATTCTGCCTATGTGAACCCGCAATAGTATTTTGAGCTGACACTTCTTTTTAAAACTTTTTTTTTTTTGCAGCATTAGCTAAGCCATTTTCACGGTGGATCGGGTATCATGCAAATCATTGGTGATACTCGATGAGACCCAGCTACTGGCTTATACAGTGTATGCTCCGCCAATATAAGACAGGCATCTCTAATATCTAATATATACATTTAGACATATGTAATGTACTTAGACATGTCTAATGTTTAATGTCCATATACATTAGACATATCTAGTGTCTAATATATACATGTCTAATGTCTACCTTATACGGCAGATATTACATGACATACAACACACTCCGTTTCATAAAGTGATATGATACCTAAAAGGGTGTATTCGTGCTAAGGGTTAGGACTCCCCAGCCAAATCTACAGTGGATATGAGTTGAAGGTACAAGAAGAGATGGTGCCTTAGCCAAGAGGGGAGGGTGAATCACAGTTTACCTGCAAAGATATGAACAGGTATTATGGGGAATGCTTTTATCTGTCAAATTGTTTAGAAATATTGATTATCTTCTACGTATGTGGCATTGGGCCCAACACAACAGTAAATATAAAACATGGTGTTTGCCCTGAAGGAAGTCACGTTGAACCAGTGGGTGGGTGGGTAGATGATGGCAATGATGGTGTGAAGCCTGGGAAGACTTAGCGCAATTTGATAAGGGTGATAACACTTGCATGCACAAGATACTACTGGCACAAGGGAAGGAGAGCCTCACTTGGCTGAGGGGTTCCCAGGAATGTTTGCAAAGGAGCCATGGCTAGAAAGGGGGTCACCAGTGGGTCTGTGCATCTGCTCTTACTCTCCTTGTATCTCTTTCTGTCCTTCCAACCCCTTGTACTCTTTTGTCATGCTGGAAATGAGGAGAAGCAGCAAATAGCTTGTTCTGAAAACTACAGGGAGCTCAGTAAGGCCAAATTACACCATGCCTGAGGCAAAGAGAAAGAGTCCACTGTAGTCTGTCCACCGGGCTGCAGGTAGCTTATGAAGCCTTATGCCTCTGTTTACGTCTGTATGTGCACATCTGGAGCTGTATGACAGGCTGAGTACCCAGGGGCAGGAACCGTCTCCTACACCTTTGTTACCTGGCACCTAGCAGAAAAAAATGGCTGTTAGGGTACATCTGGGTGACCTTCCTAGGCTGCTCAGACCTCCTTCCAGCCCCTTCCTTTGGGTCCCATTGTTACCTCACTCAGTGCAGGACACATGATCAATATGTAATGTGGGTTCAATTAATGAACGTGTGTGTTTAATCAGGAATAACTCCAGTAAGCTATCAGTCTTTCAGCACTTCTCTGTGTGCCATGTTATTTCAAGAGTAGTAAAAAGTGGAAATGTGTCTTTCTAATATATGAAGACTTGGTGTTACCGGGCTGAAGTGGGGTCCACTCACCCAGCACAGTAAGGCCAAACATCCACACTGAGGTTTTGCAATGGGAGAAAGGAGGATGTTTATTTGCAGGGTTCCAAGCCAGTAGAATGAGGCAGCTCTCACTTAAGATTCTACTTCCCCAATGGTTTGCAAGCAAAGGTTTTTAAAGGCAGGGAGACAGAGGCTACAGGCAAAGGCATAAGTCAATATATGGAGGTTATACGTTGGTTTGACCTAAAAAGGCAGGATATCCCAAAGAGGGGCACCCACAGGTCATAAATAGATTCAAAGATTCCCTGATTTGTGATTCGTTAAGGAAGTGAAGCTTTATCTGAACACTTGAGGTCAGCAAAAACAAACATGATGTCTGACCTGTGGACATGGCTTTCTCAAGGCCCCTTGGGAAGAAATTTGGAATGACAAAGAATGTCAGTCAGAGTTCAGTCCTCAGTTCCTCTTTACCTGGAGCCTAGGTGCCAGCAGATGGCATTTTCCACTTGATAGGAGTCCACTTTCTGAAAAACAACTCTGGGACATATGTTAAAGTGTTATCTTTAGTTATTATAGGGAACTAAACATTTTATGGCTCTAACGTCCTTGTCTATTACTTTACTCTATGATTACTTTCTTGCTTATCAGTTGCTCATTTACTTTTCAAAGCTAGCTAGGTGCCTGGAATTTTCTTTGAAAGAACTCAAGATTTTTCATTATTTCCATGCCTGGGGGAGCCCAGCAGGCCCCTAAAAGGGGTCCCTGCTCCATCTCATTGATGTTTCAGTCTTATTTCCATGAGGCTATCGCCTGTGTAGAGAGAGTTGTTTTTATTCCATTTTATAGATGCCAGCATCTCTAAAGACTGGAGTTCCAGGCTGCAATACATGCTCTAGTTCATCCATTCATTCATTCTCTCCCTGAGTGCCTATTCAGTTCCAAAATAGCCTAGCAGCTGCTGAGGAGGAGATGTGTACATAAATCACAATAATAGAAGTGGTTGGAGAGTAATAGTTACTTAAGAAAGTTACATATGTGAGGCTGTGGAGCCTCAGAGCAGGGAGAGGTGACCCCTGACTGACAATTCCAGGGAGACTTCATGGGACAGAGAAGGAGAGACATCACGTTTTTCACAGATAGTTCACCAGGGCTCAGAGACACAAGAGGTATAGGTCAGAAAGGGAGCCTCAAGGGTCTTGAATGATGGTTAGGATCCCCAGTTTTATCATACAACCCTGCAAGCATGTCAGGAGCTACTCCATGAATTTCCTTTTTTAAAGAAATGTATTTAATATATTAGAAATGTTTTTCTTGCATTCTAGAAATACCATGAATATGTAACACAATGTCTCAGCCACCGCTCTATTGCAAACTATGATCCTTTTTTCAAACTTATTTGAATTCAAGTTCACAGTGAAACATTGTTAAAATACAATGCCCTAAAAGGAAGGTGGGGTTTCCTTCCAGTTATGGGAAGTAGGCTTCTGAATGTCAAGACACCTTGTTCTCTAAAGCTGCAAACTCAAGCACACACCTATGGTTTATGCAGACACAGAGTAATCACAGGATTTAACACCCTGTTTAAAATAGCATCCTTTTCTAATATGGTTTGGCTGTGTCCCCATCAAAATCTCATCTTGAATTGTAGCTCCCATAATCCCCACATGTCATGGGAGGCACTGAGTGGGAGGTAATTGAATCATGTCTTTCCTGTGCTGTTCTCATAATAGTGAATAAGTCTCCTGAGATCTGATGGTTTTATAAAGGGCAGTTCCCCTGCACAGACTCTCTTGCCTGATGCCATGTAAGATGTGCCTTTGCTTCTCTCTCACCTCCTGCCATGATTGTGAGGTCCCTTAGCCATGTGGAACTATGAGTCCATTAAAATTTTTTCTTTATAAATTACCCAGTCTCAGGTATTTGTTCATAGCAGTATGAAAATGGACTAATACAAATAGTGAACACTTCTCAGACTTCTCTTCCTTCTGTCTCCTTCTCTCCCTGTGAGTATTTCTTCCCTTTTTCCTAAAATATCATCTCTTAGATGGGACCAGAATAACTTCCTTAAGATTTTCTTTTAGTTGAATTTAGAGTTCTTTGCCTTTTCCTCATACTACAAGATTTCCTGTATTCTTAGAACAGAACAGTTAAACTCCTAGGTCTGGCTTCATTACCATCCCTCTCCCAAGTCAAGGTCACCCTGAAGGAGGCTCTTCCTCCCTCCCTTTTTCTCTGCCTACAGGCAAGTAATAAATGTCAATGGAATGGATAAATTAACTCTATAGATGGCTTCTGCAGAAGTGTGGGGGTGGGAGATCATATTTTCCAGAGTGTTCAAGAATATAGACTATTTTTTCATGTGCAGAGAAATGCTTTTAAAATTCCCTGATGGCTGCATGGAAGGCACTACTCTTTGGACATTGTTTTTCCTTACCTTGAGGCCAAATTCCAAACACATGGCTTGAGTCCATGTCACTTATGAATTGCTTCCTACAGTCACTAATTTTGACATCTCTTTCCTTCATGCAATAACACAGCTTTCAGAGAGCAATTGATACTTTTATTGTGAGAAAAAAATAGTACCGACTGGCTGTGGTAGATTATTACAAGGTAGTTATGTTCAAATGATGTTGGCAAACATTTTCATTGGCTTCCCAAGAGTAGACAAAGATGCCTTTTCATTCTAGTGTCGGTATTTAGTCCTCCAGCAGGTATCCACAGTCTTTTCACGTTTGAAAGAACATTACATCTGTCTTGTTTATCTGTTCATGCATTTGGTTGAATTTGACTGACATGCATTTATGTATTGATTCTGTAGAACATGCCAGGCACAGGGCTAGCTGCTAGGGTATAAGGCAAAGAATAAAGGGTCTCTGACTGCTACTAATGGACATTCTATAAGAAGCTAGTAACTTAAATTCTACTAGAATACAGAATGCCTCTAAATTCTACTTGTTTTTTAGGATAGAAATATAAGAGACCACTTCAGTGTAATGTACTGGTAAGGGAACTGTTAAAGAATGATAGAGGCAGTTAGCCCAACTTGGGAATTTGGAGAACCTTCCAGAAGGAGCTGACATTTTGCAGGTTTACGTTTTACAGTGTTGGCTAGGAGAGGACAGGTGGGAAGTACACAGTAGGCAGGTGTGAAATACTTATGGGGAGTGAAAAAGCAGCTCAGTATTTCTAGGGATGAAAGTGTAGCTGGCTCATACCTGTAATTTCATCATTTTGGGAGGCCAAGGCGGGAGGATTGCTGGAGCCCAGGAGTTTGAGACCAGCCTGGACAACATAGTTAGACCCCATCTCTAAAAAAGTTAAAAAATTAGTTAGATGTGATGGCATGTGCTTGTAGTCCAGCTACTCCAGAGCCTGAGATGGGAGGATCAGTTGAGCTTGGGAGGTGGAGGCTGCAGTGAGACTTGATTGCACCACTACACTTTAGCCTGGTTTAAAATTTTTATCCTGTCAAAAAAAAAAAAAAAAAAAAAAAAAGCGTGAGCAAGGACTGACAGTGTCAGGTGATGGAGACTTGGTATTATGTCCAGGCATTGAGGTCTACCTTGTGGGTTATCTGAGCTGGTAGTAGGGACCAGATAGATGGGTTAACATTAGCAAACACCCTGAAAATGGAAGTGCCATTTGGAATGATTGGGACTGTCCACTTCAACAGAGAATCCAACTGCTGAATCACCACCATCTCAGGCATTGCCATGGGCAGAGTGATTTGATTGCACTGGCTTCAGTCGACAAAACATGAGACCTTAATACTACACAGTTAAACGCAGCGGAGCTTGCACCTGTTGTTGAAAAAAGTCACATAGGCAGGCAGGAGATTGTGATCCAGTAATCAGAGGCTGAATTTTTCACTTTTGAGATGGATGAGATTGAAGTTGTGTGGTCAAGCACGCTGCGCAGGAGAGGAAGGTTGAGATTCTGGGACAACAAAGAGGTGGGAAAGTGAGAAGGATGTGGCCAAGGTGGGTAAATTGGGTTCTGTGAGGGCAGAGAGTGGGCATAGCTCATGCTTGTGGGCTCATTTTCTTTGATGACATGCAGGGAGAGTTTCTTTTCTGATAGTCAAAGGTCAAGCTGTTTAGTATATGACTCAGGTGGAGAAAACTTTTGGAATGCAGTGTATTAGGGAGATGGAAACATTTAGCAAAATAGACCAGAAGAGGTTAGAAATAGGAATTTGTAATCACATTTACCTGTAGGCTTCTCTTTTTTTCCCACAACAATACTCTTCATTGATTAGTTCATTACTTCATTTATTTCACAAAATATATTGAGTGCCATCTATTCGGAAGGGATTACACTATCACTTCAGTTAATTTAACAGTGCATTGGACAGTTTGTTCTGAAATACTGTTGTTCCTGTTGAAATGAGACATGCATAGAATTGGTTGTTGTATATCCCATAAACTTCAACCTGAAAAATACTATGGAAATTGAGAGTAGGAAAATATTACATGACCATAGAAGGCTTAATGAATTTGGAGAGGCTTGTTATCCAGGATTTTAAGGAGTTTTGTAAATGATTTCGGTATGGGGGCTGTATTAGGGTTCTCTAGAGGGACAGGACTAATAGGATAGATGTATATATGAAAGAGAGTTTGTTAAGAAGAATTGACTCACACAATCACAAGGTGAAGTCCCACAATAGGCCATCTGCAAGCTGAGGAGCCAGGAAGCCAGTCTGACTCCCAAAATCTCAAAAGTAGGGAAGTTGATAATGCAGCCTTCAGTCTGTGATCGAAGGTCTGAGAGCCCCTGGCAAATCATTGGTGTAAGCCCAAGAGTCCAAAAGCTGAAGAACTTGGAGTCTAATGTTCAAGGACAGGAAGCATCCAGCACGGGAGAAAGATGGAGGCCAGAAGACTCAGCCAGTCTGGTCCTTCCATGTTCTTCTGTCTGCTTTATCCTAGCTATGCTGGCAGCTGATTAGATGGTGCTCACCCAGATTGATGGTGGGTCTGCCTCTCCCAGTCCACCAACTCAAATGTTAATCTCCTTTGGCAACACCTTCACAGACACACCCAGGAACAATAGTTTGCATCCTTCAATCCAATCAAGTTGACACTCAGTATTAATCATCCCAGGGTCAAATCCTAGCAGAGCAAACATCAAGAGGGAGCAGGAGAACTTCCTGAGAGCAGAGAATGAGCTGTTGACCAGGACATTTTCATGGCACTCAGCTCAACCAAGGTGTGATGTTGGAAAGGTAGACCCCAGTATGGACATGGTTAGCTTCACATTCCAGGCTAAGATATATTTTTTAGTTTTTCATTTTTGCAGACAATGTTAAGTAGGAGTTTAATTAAGTGACAAGAAAAATGTTAGTAGACATTGCTGTGACACTGTCCCCCAATACTGAAGGATTTAATATTATCGAATAAGGTTCAAGCTGATGCCCTCACCCCACACCCAAAAATCAAAATTTAGTAAATTAGAATAGGACTGGCCTAGCTGTAGTATGTGGGCCTAATGCAAACCAGCCCTTGATTTTCTAATAAAGTTTTATTGAAACCCAGCCATGCTCATTTGTGGATGTCTTATTCCTGGCTGCTTCAATAACAGAGTTGAGTAGTTGAGAAAGCCACCCAAAGAGCGTAAAATATTTATTATCTGGCTCTTTAGAGAAAAAATTTGCCAACCCTTGACTTAGATTCCTTAAGGAGTCATTTTTAATTGTTTGTGCTGTGTCCATTAATTTTAAGGATATCCTTCAATTCTTTACCTGTCATTTAAGAACTGATATCAGAAAGTTCTTATTTTTGCCCTCATAATAGGCGGGTAATACATTGGTAGAACCTGAAAAATATTGTTATATTTCCCATCTGCAATTCATGGATTTTAGTCTTTGGCATGAATAAATCAAGGAGAGTGTAAAATGTAGCATCTTGGGTGAGAAAACATTTAGCATGAATTATCACACACTTCAACGTGGTTTGCCTCAATTCAGAAAATTAGTGTTATCTCAGATGGGGAGATTTGAGGAGAAAAATGAAAAACAGAATATTTCATAAAACTCTGCCCAGATCAAGCATAAGAATCACTAGCATATGCTCTTGCTCTTAAAAGTGATTTGACCTGCTGTGTGGTAGCATTCAGAAGGAGAAAAATAGAAGTCTGGTTTGCAAACAGCTGTTTCTAACAAGAGTCTTGGAGTAAATTGTAGAAGAGTCCTCTCTACGCTTGCCTGGAGAGATTGAGTAACTCAGCCATCATCCTTCTGTGATGAGAACATCATCACAACATGCCATCAAGATGTTAAAAGTGTGAATTGGACAATTACTCTACCAAATTTTAAATTTAGACCATGGCTTTTTCTCTGCTTATAAATTTTCAGAAAAAAATTATTCATACTCCTTCACCTGCTTTTTGTTTCCTTCCCCCATATCCCATTCTCCAACTTTCCTAAGTTTATTTCTCCTTCAAAACCCAAGTCAAAATCTATTGGCACAGGGCAGGTTCGCCCAGGTAAAAGACATTTCTTGTGATTTTTGTTGGCACTTAATCACAGTTGTCTGTGGATGTATCTTTTTTTTGGGGGGGGAGGGGGCACAGTTTCACTTTGTCACCCTGGCTGGAGTACAGTAGCACGATCACAGCTCACTATGGTCTCAACCTCCAATGCTTACACAATCCTCCTGCCTTAGCCTCCCATGTAGTTGGGACTAGAGGCATGTACCACCATGCCTGGCTAATTTTTTCATTTCTTATTTTTTATAGAGGCCAGGACTCGCTATGTTGCCCAGGCCTCGCTATGTTGCCCAGGCTGATCTCAACCCCCTGGCCTCAAGTGATCCTCCTACCTCAGTCTCCCAAAGTGCTGGGATTACAGGTTTGAGCCACTGTGCCTGGCCTGTGGATATAGCTGAGCTGTCTTTTGAGACCTTTAATTTCTGTAGGGCAAGATCCCCATTCACTGTGTTCTCTATGGGATTCTGTTGGCATACAATCATAGCTCTCAGTGGGTATTATCTGAGCTATCTTTGGAGGCTGTGAGTTTCTGTAGGGCATAATCTCCATTTTATATATTTGTGTCCCATTTGGGAATGTGAAAATCAGTAAAGCCTAGCATTTGGCAGGACAGGTTCTAGAACGATACCTAATACCATCAGTGACTGGCTGTGTAACCTTTGCCAAAGTTTTTCTTGGCTGTGAAATGGGTTACTTGCCTTACAGAGTGATGGTAAGAATCAAGAGTTAGTATTAAGTCACAAGTTTGAATAGTTTTGGGGACATGTGAAATGCCACCATTATTCCTGATCATAGCAAGTCATTGCTTAATAAATGTCTGCTGAATGAATGAAACATCCAGTGTCCACCCTCTGAGTTCCTCTGAACTCTGCTCAATGGTAATGTGAGTGGTGCCCAGGAGAGCAGATTTTCGTGCTTTTTCAGCCTGACAGACACATTTGGTGCATCTCACTTTACACGCAATATCGCTGGAGGAAGGAGACTCAAAGCTACACCATCTGACAAGCAAGGGTACTTGCTCATCAACACATGCCTGCAAATGTGTGATCATGCTTCCTCCAACATGTTTTTCCATAGGCAGTGTGTGCTTGGATGTGTTTATCATCTGTTAAAAATTTTAAACATTTTTTTTTGCCATGATTGTTGTAAAGCCTCTCCCTTTATAACTTTAGAAAAGTGTACAAGATTATGTTTGTGGATACATTTGTTTAGGTCCTGAGTATAGACTCAGAACTATTAATACAAGATGGGAATCTTGTGATGTTCCACATAGTGGGTTCAGAGCTTCCAACAGAGCATTTCTTGAGTGTGACAATTTATTAACACTAGCTGCAGATGAAACCATGTCTGATGCACCACACTGTACATTCAGGTGGTAAGTGGCTAGATCTAGGGGCTACAGGCACAGCTGCCCCCATAGTCCCAGGCCTGCAATGCAGGTGCTCTGTGCATCTTACCTGAGCAGAGGAAAGCCACTTCTTTGCCCCCAGGCAGAATCGTTGCCACCAGGTGGCCATTTGTGGCTTGGAGCTCCTTTGGGGATCTGGAATCTCTGGCAGGCTGTGGTATTTCTAGGGCCTCTGCAGGAGATTTGTTTTATTTTGTTTTGTTTTCAAAGTGGTTATACATCAAGCCATGTTCTCATAAGACATCTCTTCCATCACCTGGAGTTCTGGGATATTAGCAAATTCCCCAGAGGGGAATAGATCACCGGCATTTGGGTTGTAAAATACACAGACCTTGGATGTGCCTGTGGATTTTTGTGGAACTATGTGCTTTGTTTTCTGTTTTTTAAGACATGAGGTCTCTCTTTGTCACCCAAGCTGGAGTGCAGGGGCACGATCATAGCTCACTGCAGCCTCAAACTCCCAGGTCAAGCAGTCTTCCCCTCTCAGCCTCCCGAGTAGCTGAGACTACAGGTGTGTGCCACCACATCTGGCTTTTTTTTTTTTTTTAATTATTTGTTTTTTTGCAGAGATGGCATCTCATCATGTTGCCCAGACTGGCCTTGAACTCCTGGTCTCAAGCCACCCGCCTGCCTAGGCCTTTCAAAGTGCTGGGATTACAGGCATGAGCCACTGCACCCAGCCACTATCTGCTATTTAAGGGCCATATTTTTCAGCTACTTTCTCACATGGCTCAACAGCCAGGTGCATGCCTTGGCTTCTGGTGAGCCCGAGTAAACCATCCTAGGATATTGCCTTTCACCTTAAAGATGATGCACAGATCAACTCCTGAGAAGGTACAATATCTGCTTGGTGCCTCAGTCCTTAATTCTACTGTTCAGATGTATCTTTCTGAGTTTCTAAAAATAGGGTGTAGAAACTAAATGTGGTTTACAAATATGGTGTGATCTCTTCTGGCAGGGCATAGACAACTTGGCACCAGTGCTCTTGCTACAGAGATAGTGGTATCGGAGAACTATTTAAATTCACAGGCTTTGGAGTCAGTCAGGCAAACCTGGATTTGTATCTGTAACTCCACTGCTTACTGAATGAGTGACCCGTCAGCATATAACCAAAGTTCTCTCAGCCTCAGATTGTGCAACTATAAAATGGACAGAAATGGTTGTGCCTTCATGGGTGTGAATATTAGGATTTAGTGAATAAGATGCCTGTCACAATCCATATTGCATAATAGGTGATCAATTAAATTTAGCCATTATTATTACAAGAAACAATGTTTATACAACCCTCTGAGAGATTTTGTGTTATTATCCCTACTTTGACTTTGAGAATGGAGAATCACTTAGTCAACTAAGAAGATTATGTATATAATAAAAAATCTGTCTACCTTATCTATCTATCTATCTGTCTATCATATGGTAGTTGCTAAGTGGAGAAATTCCTGTTTGCCATCTGAAGTTTTGCTTAAAAATCAATTTACAAAAGGCAGATTAATTGAAGAAAATGCATACTAATATATTTAATGTATATACACAGGGGCCTTCAGAATGAGGACCCAAAGATACCCCAAAGATACAGGGAAATCTGTCCTTTTTTTTTTTTTTTTTTTTGAGACAGAGTCTTGCCCAGGCTGGAGTGCAGTGGCACAATCTTGGCTCACTGCAATCTTCACCTCCTGGGTTCAAGCGATTCTCCTGTCTCAGCCTCCTGAGTAGCTGGGATTACAGGCGCCTGCCACCATGCCCACCTAATTTTTGTATTTTTGTTAAAGACAGGGTTTCACCATATTGGTCAGGCTGGTCTCGAACTCCTGACCTCAGGTGGTCCACCTGCCTCTGCCTCCCAAAATGCTGGGATTATAGGCATGAGCCACTGTGCTCGGCTAAAACTGTCCATTTTTATGCTTAGGTACAACAAAGTATGAACAGCTGTATAGAAATAGGATTGGACAAAAAGGGCCTGATTGAATACTGATGGACTGAGTAGGGAAACCAAGCCAAGCCTGTCTGTCTAGAATCTTCTTGGCCTCTCTGAGCAGCAGTCCTTCCTTCTGGATGTGAGGCAGGACCCTCTCTGGAATGGGGGGGACTTAGGACCTACAGTCAAACAAGGTAGGTCAGGGAATTTCTTTATGGCCAGTTTCTACACAGAAAGGTTGGGGAAAGAAATTAGAGTAATATTGTTAGGGTTTATGGCTGGCTTTTGGGAAAAGGGGTTCTGGTTTCCATGACCCACCTTAGAGAAAGGGATTCTAGTTTCTATGACTAGCCTGTGGGGAGAATGGGACTGAGAGAGGAGTCAGGAGAAAGTCAGAAAGAAACCTGACTTATGAGGCTGCTGCTGAGGTCTGCATTTAGGCCTATTTTTCTCTTCTGAGCCCCAGCTATAACTGGTATATGTGTACTCACAACTCTCGCTCTCTCTTCATATATATATATAATGTATATATATGTGTGTGTATATATGTACAAACATATGTTATATATGTATATATATTATATATGAGTTATATATTATATATAATTATATGTGCAGTTTTGTTATATATAATT
This sequence comes from Cacajao melanocephalus, assembly GCA_963573385.1. Classification (NCBI taxonomy): domain Eukaryota; kingdom Metazoa; phylum Chordata; class Mammalia; order Primates; family Pitheciidae; genus Cacajao; species Cacajao melanocephalus. The sequence continues at coordinate 15,337 of CAUYLG010047253.1, read as the reverse complement.
GTATTAAAATTATATAGTATGTGATATATATGATATATAATTTACATAAATTATAACTTTTACATACTATATATAAAAATGTTATGAATGAGTTTAGATTGCTGGAGAATTACAAAGGAAGTAAAGAGGTATATTTTTCTCCCCGCTATCTCCAATCCTACCATCCTACACAATTATGGTGTGTCTGTCAAAATTAATCCTTCACATGTTACCAGTTTTCCCATTAATGCCCTCTCTCTGTTCCAGAATCCAATACACAGTGCCATGTTGCATCTAGAAGATTAACTTTTAGAGGATGCTTTTTCCTGATTTGAATAGTTTGGTTTTTGGTCCCGTTTATTTATTCTGTTTATTTAAACCAAGGGGCCAATATGTGTACATCAAAACCATTAATGAAACCCGCCCTTTTTTGTTCTATAGCAATCACTTATTTTGTTGTTGTTAAATTTAAAGTGAAAAGGATGTGAGTTTGAGCGAGTAGCAGGATAAGCAGGTGAAAATTCTATGAGTTTGATGGAGCAGAACGAAAACCAGACTGTAATTCACACATTGAGATTCCTCCCAAAGCTCTGCTTTCAACTGCTTGAATGAACTACAGCAAAGTAGTTACACTTCCCATTTCTTGGCTGTGATCTCTGTGAAGCAAGAATCACAGTATCTGTCAGAGAATTACCTTCAGGTGATGTTGAAAAGATAAAATAAGGGGAAGAGTTTTAACTTTCTTAGGAGGCCATCACAAAAACTACAAAGTATGATGTGAACTTCCCTAGGAATCTCCCCTAAGTGCCTGTGCATATAGAACATCTGCAAAGGTCACAGCCTGCTGAGGAGAGGAATCCGGTCTACAGTCTTCAGCTGTAAGAAATGAGCTTTTAACTATTCACAATAGCAAAGACATGGAGTCAACCAAAATACCCATCAACAGTGGACTGGGTTAAAATAATGTGCTGCATACATACCACGGAATACTATACAGCCATGAAAAGAATGAGATCCTGTCCTTTGCAGCAACATAGATGGAGCTGGAGGCCTTTATCCTAACAGAATTAATGCAGGAACCAAAAACCAAATACTGTATGTTCTCACTTATAAGAAGGAACTAAATATTGAGTACACATGGACCCAAAGATGGGAACAATAGACACTGGGACCTGCCTGAGAGTGGAGGGTGGAAGGAGGGAGAGGATTGAAAAACCACTCATCATCAGGTACTATGCTGATTACCTGGATGATGAAATAATCTGCACACCAAACTCCCAAGACGTGCGGTTTACCTATATAACAAACCTGCACCTGTACCCCTGAACCAAAAATAAAAGTTTAAAGATAAATACATAAATACATACATAGATAAATAATGTAACATCTGAAAAACACACTAGAGCAGAGTACACTAAAAGGAGGTATTCCTGTAAAGGTTAAAAAAAAAAAAGAGTGAGATGAGCTTTTAACAATGGAGATTTGCTTCAGGATCCCTGAAACCTCTGTCTCTAGTAATTTGCTTCCTAAATTTAAGTGGCATTTATTTCCAGTGTCATTCACACATGATATTCCTGTGAGGAATGCACATTTTTTCATTGGCTTCATTCTCACTTAATTGTCTATTTAATGCTTCACACCAATTGTTGAAAACAGCCTCTTTCTTAAGTAGCTGAACTTGAACTCCACTCCCTTGTCCCCAGCCTAACTTCCTGATGGCTACTTCAGTACTACTTAGCTCTATGCATTGTTTATCATAAAGGGTGGGGAAGCAGTGTTTATTCCCCCAGCCGTGGGTCACCTGCCCAGCCAGAGCGACCTCAGCCCTGGCCTGTCTGAGGGCTTGGTCTCTAGCCCTCAAGTGGGAGGTATTGGTAATATAGGGGCCAGAGGAAAACTGCCCCTTTGACCTCTGAAGGTTTGCTAAAAATCAGCTGACAAAGGCAACTGAAGAAAAGGCACACAAATTTATTAACATGCATGGAGCCTTATAAAATAGATCTCAAAGAAATGGCTGGATGGTTGATGCTTTTACACAGTCTTGAGGTTATGGAAAGAATGGGGCCTTGGCTCGAAGCCACACGGGTTAGGAGGGGAGAAGAGGAGGCCTGGCTAGCAAAGTTGGTCTTGTTATGCTGATGAGACCCTGCCCACCAAGAGAAGAAATAGTGAATATTTCTTTCAGACCTTTAAAGACGTCAGTCTCTCAGTTCATCTTTCCTAGATCAGACAAGGGAGGCCTTCAGAGAAAGCCTGGCTGCCTCAATGCAGATTTTCTCTCTCTCTCTTTTTTTTTTTTTTCTGAGACAGCTTCTCACTCTGTTACCCAGGTTGGAGCGCAGTGGTGAGATCTTGGCTCACTGCAACCTCTGCCTCCTGGGTTCAAGCAATTCTCGTGCTTCATCCTCCCAAGTACCTGGGATTACAGGCGTGCACCATCACACACAGCTAATTTTTGTATTTTTAGTAGAGACAGGGTTTCACCATGTTGGCCAGGCTGGTCTTGAACTCCTGCCGTCAAGTGATCCACCTGTCTCGGCCTCCTAAAGTGCTGTGATTACAGGCGTGAGCCACCACGCCCAGCCAGATTTTCTCTACAGATGGAAATCTCCCCCACAAAAGACAGCTTTGCAGGGCTGCTTTTGTTTGCAACCCTCTGAACATCCATCTCAAAATATATCAAAGAAGAGTATTTGGGGTGAAATATTTTGGTTCCATCAGTGACCATCTTCTGAGATTATCTGCTGACATTCTGATCCACTCTTGAACTCACCCTACCTGCCTCTGCCAGTAAGTACTCTTTCAATGCCATATTTAATTATATGCTAATTGCCTCATAGACACAAAGCCTGTTCCCTCAACTATCCTGGTAAGAGCCAACCTGGTAATAAAATAATAACAACAATGATAATAGCTATTTTTTGTGCCCTTCCTGTCTTGTAGGCACTGAGCTTGGCAATTGGGATAATCAGTCCATGTAATACTCGCGTGAAAACATGTGGGAATATAAGACGCAGAAAGCTGAAGCTATTTTCTCAAGGGCACAGGGCTGGTATATCTGTTTCCTATGTCTGTTGTAACCATTGACCACAAATTTAGTGGCTTAAAACAACTTTTTTTTTTTTTTTAATTTTAGATTCAGAGGATATGTATGCAAGTGTGTTACATGGGTATATTGCATGATGCTGAGGTTTGGAGTTCTAATGATCCTGTCATCCAAGTAGTGAACATAATACCTGATAGTTTTTCACTCCTTGGCCCCCTCCGTCTCTCCCCCCTAGTAGTTGCTAGTGTCTGTTGTTGCCATCTTTATGTTTATGAGTACCTAATGTTTAGCTCCTACTTATAACTAAGAACATGCAGTGTTTGATTTTCTGTTCCTTAGGATAATGGCCTCTAGCTGTACCATGTTGCTACAAAGGACAATATTTTGTTCTTTTTTATGGCTATGTAGTATTCCATGATGTATATGTACCACATTTTCTTTATCCAATCCCTGTCGATGGGCATCCAGATTAATTTCATGTCTGCTGTTGTAAATGGTGTGGCAATGAACATATAAGTACAGGCACCTTTTTGGTGGAATGATTTATTTTCCTTTGGGAATAACCATCAATTAAATGGGTCATCAAGGTGTCGGCAGGTCTGTGTTCCTTGCTGAAGGCTCTAGGGGAGAATCTGATTCTGTGCCTTATCCAGCTTCTAAAGCTTGCCTACATTCCTGGGCTTGGGGTACCCTTTTCTGTCTTCAAAGTCAGCAGCATAGCATCTTCCAGCTTCTCTCTGTAATTACACCCCCCACCCCCAGTTCTCCAACTCCCCCTTTCCCTTGAAAGGACCCTGTCGACAAAGAGTCAGACTCTGTAAAATGTTTGAAGAGATTTATTCAGAGCCAAGTTGACACAGCCTCAGGAGATCCTAAGAACATGTACCCAAGTTGCTCTGGCTACAGCTTGGTGTCTACATTTTAGGGAGACATAAGGCCTCAATGGATACATATAAGATATACATTGTTCAGTCTGGAAAGGTAGCATGAGTCAAAGTCAAGGAGTAAGGGGTGAGGAGGCTTCAGGTCATAGGTGGACCCAAAGAATTTCTGATTGGCAGTTGGTTGAAAGAGTTGATCTAAAGACCTGCAGTCAATAGAAGGGAGTGTCTGGGCTAAAATAACTGGGTTGTGGAGGCCAAGGTTCTTATTATGCAGATGAAGCTTCCAGATAGCAGGCTTCAGAGAGAATAGATTGTGCATGTTTCTTATCAGACTTTGAAAGATACCAGACTCTTGGTCAGTTCTCGCCTGGATCAGGGAAAAGACCCCAAAAGAGAAGGGGATTGTCTACAGAATGTAGACTTTCACCATAAGAGACAGCTTTGTGGGGCTATTTTGAAATATGTCAAAGAAATATATTTTGGAGTAAACTACTTCAATTTCTATTAGGGCCTGCTATCTGTCGTGTTGGTATCATTGCTACAAAGAGTCTCTTTTGCCAGTCTTAAAAGCTCTGTTTTAGTGTTAATGCTGGTCAGTTGTACCTGAATCCCAAAGGAAGGAGGGTAAAATGAGGCATGTCCAATCCTCTCTTTCCATCATGGCCTGAACTAGTGTTTCAGGTTAAGCCTTTGGAATGCCCTTGGCTGAGAGGAGGGGTCCATTCAGTTAGTTGAGGGGCTTAGAATTTTATTTTTGCTTTACAACCCTATGATTACATTAGATCTACTCAGACAATGCAGGGTAATGTCTTCATCTCAAAATCCTTGGTCACATGTTTAAAGTCCCTTTTGCCGTATGAGGCAAAATCCCCATTTCCCCAGGCTCTAGGCTCCAGGAATTTGGATGCAGACGCTTGGGGGCACCATTATTTTGCCTACCACAGCTGGTAGGAACTTAAATTCCCTGACTCCAGTCATTGATTTGAATCTTTGGTGACTCAAATCTTTGTTGCGTTGAGTCTGTCTGATGACAGTTTTTGTTCAAGATGCTGTACAGTGCTGACCGTCTCACATATGGTGTATCATATATATTCCTTTTTCTAACACAACATATACAACATATACTATATTGCTCTTAGAATACTCATGGATGGAATCTATATAATTAGAGCACTTGGTTCTTCTACGTTAAGCATGAAAGAGTCCATTGAAGTGAGTTGAAAGCACTGCAATCTCCCTGTTGCCTCTTTTTTGGTCTTTTAGGAGGAAAAGCAAATAACTGGGAAGGAGGTATCCGGATTCCAGGCATCCTTCGTTGGCCCAGGGTGATACAGGCTGGCCAGAAGATTGATGAGCCCACTAGCAACATGGACATATTTCCTACAGTAGCCAAGCTGGCTGGAGCACCCTTGCCTGAGGACAGGTACTCCGATGCCAGGGTGGTTGGTATTGTCGAGCTCTGATTTCACAGCCCAATATGCTCTGGTTTGCCTGCATAATGGTGTGGGGACCAAGGCCTTTGGCCCCCTACAGTTTTCCTGAAAATCATCAGTATGAGGCACGCCAGTTAATAGGATAAAAGGCATATAAATTTACTTAATGTATATAGACAGGAGGCTTCTGAAGAAAGACCCAAAGATACAGGGGAGATTGTTCATTTTTACGCTGTGGTTCAACAAAGTACAGGCAACGTGTACAAGTAGGATTGGAGGGTAAGATCTGACCTCATGGTAATGGACTGAGTAGGGAAACGCAGCCAGGCCTGTCTATCTAGATTCTTCTTGGCCTCTCTGACCAGTGCTCCTTCCTTCTGGGCATGGGCCAGGGCCCTCTCTGGAATGGCGGTCTTAGGACCTACAGTCAAACAAGGAAGGTCAGAGGATTTATTTATATAGGGCAATTTTTACACAGAAAGGCAGGGGAAAAGTTGGAGTGATACTTTTAGGTTTGATGCTGGCTTTGGGTATCAGTGATTTTAGTTCCTATGACCTGCACTGGGGAGGAAGGATTCTAGTTTCTCTGGTTCTTTGGGGTAGAATGGGACTGAGAGACAGGAAGGCAGGAGAATGTCAGAGAAAAACTTCTGCTTCTGAGGCCGCTGCTGAGGCCTTCGGTTTGGAGTGTCATGCTACCTCCAGCTGGACGTGTTACCTGTGTCCAGTCAGGGGCCTTACTGGTGGGTTCCACAGTGTAAAAACCCATCTACCAATCTCTTTATCCCAGAGGGAAATAAACTCAGAGGCACTGAACATTTTTAGTGACCAGGAGGAATGTGGATGGCTGGTGTTTAATGCAGCCTTCGTCTTTCGGCATTGTGCTGACACTGTTACTCTTGTCTGTTCATCCCACCATTGCTTGCCGTTGTGCAGCTGGGCCACAGCCTCTTTGACCTCCCACGTTGGGATCCCACACCTTTTCCTTTGTCCACACTCAGCAGCTTTTTGCTGTAACAGTGAGAAATGCAGCCGATTCCCCAGCTAAGGCCCCATTTCCCAGCACGTCTTCTCTGAGGAGTTCTAAATGAAATGTCTTTCTCTTAAATTTAAATACGACTTCATATGACATTGCCAGTGGTTTCTTCCTAAGTGTTATTACCAGTCTGAAGAGTTTTAAGTGAAGCACACTGATTAATTGTTTTCATTAGTTTGGTGGCAGGCCAGGCTAATGTCACGCAGGCAGCTGCAAATCTTGTTTAAATTCAGCTGCAATGAGTAGGAAGAGGAAAGAGGAAAGGAAAGACAAAAACAACCACGCTGTCAAAGCTAGTTGAAAGATAGGTTTCCTCCCGTCCCACTGTATTCAGGCTTGTTTGGTTACAGGTTTCAACTCTGCTTTATGTACACAGCCTTCCTCAACACACACACAGACACACACACTAGTGAGAAGCACAGCATTGACAGTTCAGCTGTTCTCAAACTTTGAGGTTTCAAAACCCCTTTTCATTCTTTCATGATTGAGGACCCCAACGATCTTTTACTTAAGTAGGTTATGTCAAGCTATAATTATTATATTAGTAATAAAAAATAAATTTTTTTAAAACACCAAAGCACCCCAAGCTCACATTCCATTGGCTAATACATTGATGATGTCATCATCCTGTGACCACTAGGAATGTCCGCTGTACACTCCTGAAAGAGGGATAGTGAGAAACACAAAGAGTGCCTTCCTATTGTTGTAAAAAATAACACGGCCTCGCAGACCTCTTGAAAGGATCCTAGATATCCCTGAGAGTCTCTGGATCACTCTTTGAGACTAGCAGGTGCTGTGACTAAAACGAGATTCTAAACCGGCACTGGTTAAATTCTTTTTTTTTTTTTTTTTTTTTGAGAAAAGGATCTCACTCTGTCACCCAGGCTGCAGTGCAGTGGCGTGATCTTGGCTCACTGCAACCTGCTACTCCCAAGCTCAAGTGATCCTCCCACCCCAGCCTCCCAAGTAGTTGAGACCACAGGCATGTACCAGCATGCCCAGCTAATTTTTTGTATTTTTGGTAGAGATGGGGTTTTGCCATGTTGCCCAGGCTGGTCTTGAACTCTTGAGCTCATGCAATTCCTCCTGCCTCGGTCTCCCAAATTGCTGGGATTACAGGCTTGAGACAGCAAGCCCAGCCAAGTTCATATTTTTATCATCACTGCAGGGTAAGCGTTTAACTTTCTTGGGCCTTCACTCCTTCTCTGGAAAATAAGTTCAATAATAGCACTGACTTTACAGGATCCATAGGAAGATTAAAAACCTCCTTGCTTATAATGTGCAGTACAAAGAAGGCATGAATATTTGCTCTTTTCTGTTTTACCTGAGGTAGTAGTCAGGTGTACAGCTCTCTCCTCTTCCATATTTAATATTCATCCATGGTCATAAAATCATAGCATCTGAGGGCAAAAGGGGAATTTTAAGATCTTCTACTCTAGTCAAACTATTCTTTTTCCTCCCTAGTGATGGAAGACATGGCAGCAGTAACTCACAAAAAGACTTTTCCTATATAAAGCCAAAAATCCCATTCTCTATTTCACTTCCTCATTGGTTGCAGTTCTTACCTTTGGAATAAAGCTTAATACTTCCTCAAGTAGCTAGAACGGAGTGTTCAGGCAATCTTGTTTATTACATTTCTCTCTCATGACCCATAACATTAAAACCATCACCACTCTTCACTTTCAGAATATCTTGGAATGGTTTTCTATCCAGTGGGGGAAAAGCAAGGTAAGAAAAAAGTTCAGAGGTAAACAGGAAGATTCCTAAAGGGAAATCTTACTGCTTCTGCCTTCTAGCCATTCCAGTCTGAGACTGATGGAGACCAATCTGTGTTTCTCATATGTGCTCAATGAAGAAGGAAATAGCCTCCCTTTTAGCAGACCCAAGTATTTTGTGTGTAGGTTTGTGTCATCAGTAGAACCAGCTGTCAATATTGAAGATCCTCCTGTGTTTCTGATTCCTTTCATGGACCTTGAAGGTGCTTGTTGACCTGCTTTATTTTTTATTTTTTATTATTATTATTTTTTGAGACAGAGTCTCGCTCGTTTACCTAGGCTGGAGTGCAGTGGTGCAGTTTCGGCTCACTTCAACCTCTGCCTCCACCTCCATGGCTCAAGTGATTCTCCTGCCTCAGCCTCCCAAGCAGCTGGGACTATAGGCACGTGCCACCATGCCTGACTAATATTTTTTGCGTTTTTAGTAGAGACAGGGTTTCGCTATGTTGGCCAGGCTGGTCTCAAACTCCTGACCTCAGGTGACCCACCTGCCTTGGTCTCTCAGAGTGCTGGGACTACAGGTGCACACCACTACACCCAGCTAATTTTTGTATTTTAAGTAGAGATGGGGTTTCACCATGTTCGCCAGGCTGGTCTTGAACTCCTGACCTCAGGAGATCCACCCACCTCGACTTCCTAGAGTGCTGGGATTACAGGCATGAGCCACCACTCCCAGCCTGTTGACCTGGTTTTAAACCACAGATACTGCTTCTGTGTTGAGGTCCAAGCTTCTGGTACTAGTCCAGCTGTAAAATGCCTTCATTATCCTAGAGACAGCATGGATTAGAAAACAGAAGTGTGCTTCCAAGTGCCTTGTGGGAATAACATTATCACAAAGTAGTTTATTTAAAGCATATTGCCAACCAGGTCTAGTAATATTCTTATGTATTTGTCTAGAAGAATTTGAATATCTAAAGTAGTGTTTTGCCCCGGGGGTCACTTATCAATGCCCGGAGACTTTTTTTTGTCTTGGCTCAGGGTGCTACTGGCTCAGATGTGCCACTAAACGTCCTGCAATGCACAGCACAGACCCCTACTACAGTGAATTATCTTACCCATTATGTAAGTAGTGCTGACTTTGAGAAATCCTACCCTGAAATTTATTATTGCTCTTTTATGGAAAATGTTGTTATAATGGAAAATCCAATCCAAACTTTTCAATAAAAGCATCTAGAAAATACCATCACATCTATATCCATCAATAAATGTGATACACAGATGTCTGTCCTTTAGAAAATAGCTTTAACTCTTTCCTGCTCAGAGAGGTGCAAATAAGCTTTCTCAGCTTCCTGCTAGAGCTAATTAAATTTGCATTTCTCAGGAGAAGAAACTCATTCAGAGGGTTGGAAAGGCTGTTTGATGAGCACTTAACAAAGTGTCTTTGCTTCTTTCTGCGTTTTGTCTGAAGCAGAGAATTTCTGTTCAGCAGACCCCCTTCTTCAAGCACTGTCCTGTAACTCTCAAGAAGCATTTTGGATCTAGTGGGAGCCCTTCCTGGCCGATCAAAACATGCTGGGAGATCAGAAGCCCTTGGATCCAGGGTTTTTACTTAAGCAAAAAGAAAGGTAGTCCAGAGGAACACAGGAAAGAATTTTTATTCTTATTTTTTTATTTTTTATTTTTTGCTTTGCAGCATCTTAACACTACAGTGAGAATAGTTCTCAATTCAACTGTATGGGATGCTTAAATGAGATTTCTCTCTGGCAGTGAATTTTTCCTTCATACGCACTTCAGTGATTCGTTTTCATTCAGTGGCATGACTTATCAGAAGAAATTTCAGTGTCCATCACCCTGGGCATATTCAGAAAAATTATTTCCCCCCCTAGGTCTCCAAAATAAGCTGATTTTGGAAATAAATGGAGGACAACCTTTTGTGTTACAAAAGGCAGGCAACAAGGGCTTACAAAAAAGAAGAATCTAATACCTAAATGTTTTAATTCATTAACATGAAAATTCTTTCTGTGGGTCTCATCTTTACAAGCAGATACAATATTGCCATAGTATAAGTATGACCATGCCTCTTCCTAAGATGGTATTAACATCGTAATAAAGAATGGTAACAAACCACAGTTGGTTACACCTTTTGGAAAACATCAACATTTTAACCATAGACCCTTCAGCTGGGTTGCAAGGAAACAGAGTGGTGGCAACCTCAAGAATCAAATTTTACAGGTGAAGTATTTAGATCTTCTGCTCTGTAATTAAAATAAAAATTGACTTCATTTGTTTTAACTTACAAAAATAAATTATGCTTTAATGCTCAACACACTTTTGTCTAATGGAGACAAGGAATGGATTTAGCTGACTTCTCCCAGTAACTTTTGCTGACTTATAGGTAGTGAGAAGACCTTTTCAATAGAGTAGTACAGATGAAAAAGTCAGTGAGCTATATCTGGGTCACATCGGTTTTGCAGAATTAAAGGTGACTCTCTTCATTGGAACAATCCCAAGTTTGTGTGTGCAACCACTTACACAGATCTCACTTTCTGTTTGACGATGGCAGAGGGTTTAATGTTTACAAATGGAAACATATTTTCCTTAATTGTGAAAATAACTTTCTGGATACTTAAGATTCCCTTTAGTTTATTATAGATACATGTACTTTCTCATAAAAATGTTTCCTTAACTATGACTGTCTACATTGAAATCGTTGTCATTTGTATATCAAATAAGCGGCTCGCCAATATTGTGCCCCAAATAAGCTTCTCTATTAGTCTCCAAGACCTTCCCTTCTGTATCACCCCAAAACTTTTTCTTAGGATCCTTCAGTCCTTCTAGAGTTGGCCAGGCAAAGGGCAGGTGGAAAGGACATTCCACGTGGAGGGACAAGGATGTTGAAAGTCTCAGAGCTGAGAGAGAGCACAGCACGCTCTTGGAGGAATAATGTCAATAGGGTTCAAGGGAGGTTTCCAGCATTATGTAAAAATTGTCTCTATAGTATTTAACTTGACCTTAAATTTTGACACGAGGATGCCTTGCAAACAACCTGTTAATAGCGCTACCATCATTGTCAGTCAGGAACCCAAGGAGAATAGTTTCACCTTCCAAATTAAAAACACTCCCAAACATCCCCTTTTGCACTAAGAGCCATGAGTACACTAGGACAGAAATCACATCCAGTTTTTTTGGTGTTGTTTTTTGTTTTTTTAGCATTGGCTGTTATGCAAACATGCTATAAAAACTTGAATTAGTTTGCAAGAAAAAGCCTGTTAGACTGTTTCCAGAGAAAATAGCAATGCTTTGGGTCACTTTGAAAGTGGATTGGCCCATCTCCCCCACAATACAACATTATAAAAGCATTTTTGTACTAGCAGCATTAATGGAAATGTGCTGTTCTCTGGGTTATTGCCATGGTTAACTGCTAATCCCACAAGTGGTTTAAAACAATCCCAAATATTTTGATAGCTTAGACACTACTTAAAAGTTTACCTCAACAGGGTCACTTCCCATTTTTCAGGGCAGAAATGAGTCTTCCTTTGACAGACCATATTTCTGCAGCACTGTTAAATGGTGGCTTTTCATAGCAGTGTGATTTATGGCCTGCCTCTAGGAAGGACCACATTAGGTGTAGGATATTAAAAAAAAAATAGTCTGTCTCCACATTGGAAGAAAAAGAAGTTTGCAGAATAAACTTTGTGCCCCTCCTTTAAAAAACTCAAATATTTCATTTTTAAGTAAGAAAATGTAATTATGAAACTTGGAGGCTTATTTTGTTTTAGTTAAATCCCCCTTTCTTGTAACCATGAATAGTTTCAGTTATCAAATACTGATCATGGCCAAGACCAGAGGATAACTTGATGCCAGAAGTTCAAGACTAGTCTGGGCAACATAGCAAGACCTCATCTCTCCAAAAAAAAAAAAAAAAAAAAAAAGAAAAGAAAAATAGCTGAGCATGGTGGCATGTACCTGTAGTCCCATGTATTTGGGAGGATGAGGCAGAATGATCTCTTGAGCCCAGGAGGTTGAGGCTGCAGCGAGCTAGGGTTGCACCACCATACTCCAGCCTGAATGTCAGAGCAAGACCTGGAAAAAAAATTTTTTTGAAACATACTGATCTTAAGACAGCAATTCCATCTCCCGTGTTCTTATATCACATTTGAATTTTGTTGGAAAATAAAAAAAAAGCCATATTCAAAAAGTAAAAGTCTAGCTTGTGTCCCAGAAAATGGCGATTCCATCTTGATTTTGGAGAGTCATTGAAAGACGTTCTCCCCACTTGGATAAAGATGGAAATCCTCCATCCCTTGTCTCTCCCCTTCAGATCACTTTTCCATTGGGGGCTTTTCCTGGTCTAATTCTCATGCCTGCCCACTTCCCCTCTCACTTCTTCCTTCCTTTCAACTTTATTTGGGGTCTCAAAAAGACCTGAGTCTTTCTTGAAAGGAATTTGAAAAGAACCAAGCACAATGACTGCCATTTCAGGATGGAAACAGTATTTCAGGGCACACGCTGTGTCTGAATAGAACTCTCTCTACCATATTTTTTTCTCTTCCCCTCGTGGTTCATGGGAACGTTGGTTTGGGAAGTGAGCCAAGTCAGTCTTTTGTTCTTATTTTTAACTTATGATAATAGAATATTTTCAGTCCACAGACTTCTGCAGAGTGCGTGATTAATAACAAGGGTTCAGGCCGAAGAAGTGCTAACAACAAGGCTATAATTACATTATGGGTTTTTAGTGACACCAAAATAAACCACGAGAGAAAGCTCAAGAGACATAGGACCTCTTAAGCACACTTACCCAAATTATACAGCCATGTCAAACTTCCAGTTTCTAAATGCCTTGTAACAAGAGATGACAGGGATGTAGTGTTTTTAATCAGAGAAAATCCTCAAGTTAAACACTCACCCTTTCAAAATAATTATCTGCCCCTCATTTTGATGGCAATGGCCTAATGGTATCCATGGCTTCAATTTCACAAGTAGCTGTTAATTTATGTTTAATGCAAAACACAATTTTATACTTTATTCCTTTCTTCAAACTATAAGCAATCTTATTTTGCTCATCACCAATTGCATATGTCTTATTGTTTGCAATCTGCAAAGTTCTCCTTCTTGGCCTAGTTAGATACTGACTAGTAGAGGAGATATATTTTCATTTGGGAATAATTCATTCCCTGGTTATTTAATGGTATTATTATGTACAAATGAATTCATTCTGATGAGAAATTTGTATTCATTGCAGTCTACCAATCTAACTTGCCTCATGCAATATGGTATCTTTTTTTAAAAACACCCAAATCATCAGGTGCACGTGTTTTCAGAAGACCTGTATTTCACGAATAAAGCTTTCCCTTTAGTAAGGCAGCAGACAGCAATTGTGTTTTGGAGAAGCAATAGGAAGAATAAGAGTGTGAATGCCAGATCACCTGTATTTCAATCCCATCAGTTCTTACTCATCCCATTACCTTGGGCAAATTACTTAACCTCTCTGTGCCTCTGTTTTCTCATCTATGCAAGGGGTCGACAGTAGTTCCCAGCTCATGGTGCTCTTTGCAGATGTAATAAGATAATGCACAGACAGAGCTGGGATCAATGTGTTGCACATGGCACCCAGGTGGGATCAGTTTTCTTTGTATTAATTACGACTTGAGCTCCATCATGCTTTTGTTGGTTCAGAAGGACATTTAAGAGCACAGGACTGATTCGCCACCTGATGAATGGCTGTTTATCCTACAGGATCATTGATGGACATGATCTGATGCCTCTGCTTGAAGGGAAAAGCCAACGCTCAGATCACGAGTTTCTCTTCCATTACTGCAACGCCTACTTAAATGCTGTGCGCTGGCACCCTCGGAACAGTGAGTAAACAGACTTTTCCACGCTTCTCATGCTCCATGCAACCTATGCCATGGAATAGATACAACTAAACGGCAAAAAGGTGGCTCTGCTCGATGGAGGCCAACAGGTGCCTCAGTGTGCGACCATGTTTTCCTTGCTTTGTCCTCTTCCTCCTTTCCACTCCTTCTGGTCACATCCTTGTCCAGGTAGGAGGACATCAGGGGACTGTGTCATTTATTCACCCACCTGAACACCACCCACAGCTTCTCTTTCCAAGCAGAGGAAGCTCCCTGTTCTCAACAGGATGCTGTGGCTCGTCCTTTATTGCATGCACAACTGCCCAGCTTGACTTCCTGGGACTCCTCTCATACTGAGGACAGCAGCGTCTGTGCTCTGTGCATTGCTGTGCTTACACTTGCAGGCTCTTCTCCCAGAAGGATGTCTTGCCTCATCCCTTCTTGGAGGGTACTCCCCAATGCCCCCTAGACCCTGCTGAAATGCCACCTCCTCTGCATGTCCTAAAAGCATTCCCCTCACTCTTCTAGCATGGCACTAAAAGCTACAGAATAAATGAATAGAATTTCAGTGTTTACCTGACTTACTTTCCCAGCCTAAAGATGATGGATTATGACTCACTGTATCTGCATTTTGTGCATCATGCATATTTTCTACATTTAGATATTTAAAGCAAAGTCAAAATGTTCGTCAGCGTTACCACATTTCCTGAACTGGGTGTTTTTTCAATTGTGCAGTCAAACAGGATCTCATGTTCGTTTTACAGTGGGATTTCCAATTAGCATACAGGAACAAATGGTTTATAATCTTAGGTGTAGTAATCAATTTCAGACCTTTCTTTCCTATCTTTGAAACTTAGATTTACAGTAAAATTCCTATCACTGAGATGCCTGGCAGTCAATGGAAAGTGGTGAGTGATTTATACAGCTATTGTATATTCTACAGGTACCTGTTGAGGTTGAACTTTCAGTTCCTTCTTTGGTGGTAAAATGAAATTCCCCTTTTCTCTAAGGCGCTTTGGAGTTCTGCTTCTAGAACCTAGGACTGCTCCCCTCATGAAGTGGGGCATGTAATAACTTCCTAGCTGCTAACTTCTTCTTAAACTCAGGGTGAGTTAATTCCATTATCTTTTTTTCTTTTTTTTTTTTTTTTTTAATGAATAAGAGATGAAAGAAAGTGAGACTGAAAGAAAGAAAAAAAAAAGAATGTACGAGAGAAAGAAAGAGGAAGAGGAAGAGGGAGAGAGAACGGGATTCTTGTTCTATTGCCCAAGCTAGAATGCAGTCTAAAAATGGGTATTAAAAACCTCTTTTATGCCAATAATTGTGCTTAACAATGGAGACAGGAAGGAATAAGAGATGAAAATAACAAACAAGCAGCCAACCAATATT
>CAUYLG010047252.1:0-29117 GCA_963573385.1 Cacajao melanocephalus | reverse complement strand
GTGTGGCTCCTCCGCCAGGAATCTCCCAGTCTGTGGGCAACAAAAATTCGTCTGAAAGTGCGGCGTCCACTCGCTCTCTGCGCTTTCACTGGGACCTTCAATCCTGAGCTGTTGTTAATCGGCCATCTTGGATCTCTCTCTATTTATATTTTATTGGAACTTCAGGTGAGTAATTTTAAAGACTTCCTTGCTAGGAAATAGGAAAATAAGAAAATGCATTCAGTCCTCTTTTTCTTTCTGCACTATCCTAGATATTTCAGGTTCAGTATCTATTCCAAAAAATTTCTGTCTGCTCTGCCATGGCCAAAAGAGTTCATTCACCTTTCCCCTTTGACTCTTGCAGACAATTGTGTGCCTTTAAAGGAAAAAACAACAAGAATTAGGAGCGCCCTGGAGGCAAGGTAAAATTTGGCCCATGTAATCAATCATATCTGCTTCACTGAACCATAATGACCCTGTGTACAGGAAGACATCTTCAGTGGGGCAGACTTGTTTCTATGAAATCCTTAACATTTATGGGAGAGAAAGCAGTTTTATATTTAGCTTTTAACATGCTCAGTCATAACTATTTTTCTTGGACATAAGTGAGTTGCATTGGTATGCAGTTATGGTAATATGTCAAAAAATAAAGACAAGTACATCAGTAGAACAGCTGGCCTATTTTAAAAATAGTGTCTTTAATAATTCAAGCTAAGAAATAGGATCAATTGTATAATATCCAACATCACAATAACCACTTACAAATAGTGAATTGTGGCAGCTGCCCTCAGTTTTCTCCAGAATTATTCCCCTCAAATCAAGTAAAGTCAAAAATTCAGAGATAAAGATATGACCTTGAGGAACAATTTCCAGGAAACACAAAATCAACAATATGCTAGTATCTACAACTAGAGAAAAAAGCTGTAATGTTGTAAGGACTCACCAAACTATAATGGTGGCCAAGAAAAGTATTACAAAAGCAGATGAAGCTTTATAGAGGAAGTCATTTTATCATTTAGTTCTTTAGTTTCTGTTTTCATTGAAGTTCAGACATGCATCCAGTATTTTCTTTAACTAAAGAGTGGGTGATATTAAGTCTCTATAACACATGACTTTCTTTGCACACATTTCCCATAAATCATTCCAAACTACTTTCATACAACATAAAGGAGAAATTGAGAAACTCTTCAGTCAACCACCACCCCTTAGAAAATGATTCCTAGGCCGGGCACGGTGGCTCACGCCTATAATCCCAGCACTTTGGGAGGCCGAGGCGGGTGGATCACGAGGTCAAGAGATCGAGACCATCCTGGTCAACATGGTGAAACCCCGTCTCTACTACAAATACAAGAATTAGCTGGGCATGGTGGTGCACACCTTTAGTCCCAGCTACTCGGGAGGCTGAGGCAGGAGAATTGCTTGAACCCAGGAGGTGGAGGTTGTGGTGAGCTGAGATCACGCCATTGCACTCAAGCCTGGGTAACAAGAGCGAAACCCCATCTCAAAAAAAAAAAAAAAAAAAAACCAGAAAATGATTCCTGAATTAAAATGTCCATGTTATATACTGAACATCATGACCTCTAAGAGGACATGTATGAGTGTCTAATCTTGAGCACGATTATGGTCTTGGTGTTGAAACTGATGATGAGGGTGAAGAAGTTATTGGTGATGATGACAATGACAATACTACTACTAATGATCGTGGCACCTAATATTTTCAGAGTGCTTACTCTGGGCCAGCTTTGTATACATTATCTCATTACCCTTGCAAAGCACTGTCCGGTTGGTCATATCATTATCTCCCTTTTACAGGAAGGTTCAGTGAAATAAATTACATAGACAGTATACCACTTTGTAAGCTCTCTCCATTCTAGGCTTGTCTCTCTGTTATCACAAACATTAATGGGACCTAGTTATAATAATTGTTATTAGCAGAAAAATTGGAGGACAGACAATACACAATTTGGTTGGAGGAAGAGCGCGATAGCTCTCCACCTGGATAACAATCAGTTAATGGATGTAGATATCAGGAATAAGGGAGAAAGCTCTTCAAGCAGCAGATCATTATGCAGCAGCTCAGCATGTTTATTAATCATTGTGCACAATTAAAATGCCATTTCATCCCTCTAATTAAAACAAGTAGTTCCCTGAGGCTAGCACCTGAACTAATGGAGCCTGGTTGCCTAAGGATCTCACTCAGGGAAGGGAATTAAACAATGGAGGAAGCAGTATGTTTACCAAGTTGCCCAGGCAACGTCAAACTGTATATGACATCATGCGTGAGTGGAACAGTTGAGACTGTAATTTTAAAGAGCCAGAGATGCTTCTTTTTCTGAGCAAAACCTGGACTTCAATACTGAAACTATTCTAAGTTTGTAATTGGTTGGTATCAGTATACCTGAATTAGAATGTCCATGTTATATAGCAAACATCATGACCTCTAAGAGGACGGGTATGAGTTTCTCATCTTGAGCAAGGTGAAAATGTTCGGTGCCATTATCATTAGTAATAGTATTGTCATTGTCATCATCAATCACTTCTTTACCTTCATGATCAAGACCAATTGTATTGGTTGGTATATTGATATCAAACAATTGTATACTTTACAATAAATTCTAAAGTTTCTTTCTTTTTGGTATGTGGAATGGGTTTCTTGATGTTCAGGAGGAGGATTTTGAGGGATTCTCTGTTGGCATCTAGGTATTTGGAAGGCTGAAGAGATTTTTGAAATTGGTTGACTCTAGAAATAAAAGAATAGGTTGTGGAGACACAATTTAAAATAGGTGGTAGATAAACAGGCTACATGAAAGAAAACCCAAGGTTCAATCCCAGTACTGCCGCTTGAACTGAAGGACCCTGAAAAAAGACCTTAGAAAATAGAAGGACTGAACTAGGTAATCATCAAATTTTCTTCTAGTTCCAAAATTCTATGGCTTTGTGGTAATTTGTGAATAACATAACAGTGCAAAGAGATTTTATTGTTTGCCAATTCCCTTGCAAGTTTGGCTTAATCAAGCCTTGCTATTCTTTCCTTCTAATTCTTGTTCAGTTCACCAGCATATCTTTAGTATCTGATATTATACTTGACATCTAGAAGTTGCTCAATTAAATATACATAGAAAATGTCAATCAGGTTGAATCTACAGATCTCAATAATACACACGTTGCAGTGCCTTGTTTCAAATATTTGTTACTACAAAGGGAGGAGCAACCCTACATATGATTCTGCATTACTTATCTGCGAAGTGGTAAACCTGCGGGTTATGAGAGCTGCTTTCATTTCAGCTCATCTGTAAACTCAGTTTTGTACAATTCTGTACTTGAAAGCCATGGACTCATGTTGCCTCCACCTGTACTAGGCAAGAAGCCATGGCTCATTCTTCCCCTTTTCTACCTGTTATCCCTTTAGTCCCCTTGATTCCCTGATACCACAGAAAAATAGTCATGCCTGGAAGTCTGAGGAACTTAGGAGCATTGCTTCTTTTTTTTTTCTTTTTTGGAGCTCTGTGGCCTAGCCTGGAGTGCAATGGTGAGATCTTGGCTCACTGCAACCTCCACCTCCTGAGTTCAAGCAATTCTTCTGCCTCAGCCTCCCAAGTAGCTGGGACTACAAGTGCACACCACTACGCCTGGCTAATTTTTTTGTATTTACTAGAGACAGGGTTTCACTATGTTGCCCAGGCTGGTCTTGAACTCCTGAGCTCAGGCAATCTGTCCACCTTAGCCTCCCAAAGTACTAGGATTACAGGTGTGAGCCACTGCTCCCAGCAGGAGCATTGGTTCTTAACTTATGTGCTATGGGTCACAGAGTTTCATGAAAATCTGATAAATTTCATGAAATCTTTCATCAGAAAAATGTGTAGGGTAATTTTGCAAACAACTGTGGGTTAAGAGATTCACAGACTTTCTGAAGCTCATCTATGAAGCTCAGATTAAGTTAAGAACTCTTATTTTAAAGGATTATGTAAGAATTTCCAACAGTCTTTTAGGAGGCCTATGTCTCTCCTTCTTTCTTGCCTCCCTCCAGCATGTGAAGAAAGATGGGCCGCTAACAGAGGAGAAGGTTTGTTTTTCTTTTGTTTGTTTGGTTTTTTTATTTTTGGTAGAGACAGAACCAGTAACACGTGCATGTCAATGGCGAGTTGTTCTTTACAGTGTGGCCAGTAGGCTCCAGAGTGAGGTATAATGATTTCAGTTACTTCTTCTTCTACCTTCTTTATATATAACCAGGCATCTGGCTTTGATCTACTTATTTTAAACAAAGTAAAAAGACAACAGTGAGGTGGTAATAATCACACTAGTAAAACAAAGGCAAAGTAGAGAAAAATATTAGGACTTCATTTTCCCACACTATTCATCCTATTCTTCAGGCTGGGAATATGTTGGTAACTGGAAATTACAAGCTCAAGTTATTGGATTTATGAATCTAAGAATTTATTCTTCCTGTTTTGGGGCAGTTGTTCATATGTTGAACCTAAATCTTTCTTTCCAAACTGAAGCTCAGTTTCTCTTGTCTGTCATAGTGGGAAATGTAACTTGGTCAATAAGACATCCAGAAACTAGCAGTAATCAGCCAATAACTCAGATTAAGTGGCATGATAATTGGGTTTTCTAAGCTTTTTTTGGTATTAAAACAAGTTAATCAACCATAAAACACAAACTCATCAGAATCCAAGGTCTTATTCAATTAACTTCTGGCCTCACACTTAAGTATTTTTTTTTTCTTTCTTTCAAATCATTATGTCATATTTTGCCAAGAGAGAAAGGATTGTCTGGAGTGAGAAATTCCAAAGATCAAATAAGAGCCAATCCTTTTAAACAGTATCATTTTATCCATAATTATTATTTTTAGTAAAAATAAAAACAGAAGTTTTCTTCTTGCCCAGAAAGGAGATGAAATCTTAAACTTACAAGTTGAAACAGAAGGACCAAAGTTTTATAGTTTTTTGTTTGAAGTGACCCTTGTATTCTTATATCCTATTTACTCTAAAACACTGAATAAACTAGAAATTTGGGAGGCAAAACAATTATTAATCTAATACCATCAACACATGATTTTGTGCCTAGATGCTTGATTTTAAGTTGATTTACAACTGCTTAAAATCTTTTCTTGGTATGAAGGTCATAGATTAATGGTTAAAGTAGGCAAGTGTAAACCTTTACTAGTCCTCAAATCACAGCTTCAACTTAAGCTTTCCTGGATGTGAGCCTATAAAGTGCCAAACTACTGTGGTAGAGTTAAGAGAGAAAAGGAGGCTTTTTCCTCCTTTTTGTCAGACAAAACTGGGTTAAAATCTCATATGCCATATATGTAGCTATGTGACCCTGAGTAAGTTATTTAATCTCTACAAGCCATGGTTTTCAGCTGTGAAGCAGTGAGAAAACCATTCTTCTGATAAGGTTCATGGTAGGCACACTGATTAAAAAAATCAGTTATTTTCCTATACCTTGAATTGTTATTACACTTGGATGGTGTCACTATGACTTCAAAGATAGCAGAAAAATGCATTGACTCTATGAGATAGTTAAAAGATCAGGAAAGGCAGTGGGTCAAAATTTTGGCAGACAACTTGAGAGTTAGGACATAGTACAATCTGTATTGCTTAACAATGAGGCTATATTCTGAGAGACACATTATCAGTCAATTTTGATGTTGTATAAACTTCATAGAGTATACTTACAGAAACCTAGATGGTATGACCTCCTATACACCCAGGCATATACCCTGTTGGTCCTAGGCTACAAAACTATACAGCATGTTACTATACTGAATACCACAGGCAATTGTAGCACAATGATAAGTATTTGCGTATCTAAAAAATAGAAAAATTAATGCATTCCATAACTCTATGATGGCCATGACATCATTAGGCAATAGGAATTTTTCAGCTTCATTATAGTCTTATGAAACCATTGTTGTATATGAGGTTCATTGTTGACTAAAACACCATTATGTGGTGCATGACTGTAACTGGCTTCCAGATGTGAGAATGGACCACTGGGCAAGAATACTGTTTGGTGTCTGTGGTCAGGGTTGGCAAAGAAAAATCTAGGGGGTTGAATATGGTTGGTTAAGTCTCAGAGCATAGGGCAGCCAGGGAAGGAATCAAGGAGTCAAATATTCATTCATTCATTTACTCAAAAGTAAATACCGAGAACCTGCACTATTTCTGGTGCTGGAGTAGTTTATTGTCTAGCTGGGGAGAGAAAAAACATACACACATAAATTATAATATGCTATGATAAATGTTATTAACAAAGTGTGATATTAGCAAAGTCTTTTGAGAACAGAGAGAACAGAGCAATTAACATTTGAGAAGTTGGGAAAGATTCTTGGCTCACTAAATGTTTATCAATGAGGGAGGACTATTTAAGCTGGGTGTTAAAGGATGAGTAGAAGTTTGCCAAAGGGAAGATGCAGTATAAGAAAATTGTAGTTTCAGGGTAATAGAATGGATAAAAGGAATATATAAAAGGAATGATGCCAAATATAATACACAGTTAAGAATGTTGGATAAAGAGGGAGGTAAGCTCAGATTGGAAACATTTTGATATGCTGATTTAGCTTATATTGTATAGGTGAATGGAGAGCTATCAGAGGTTTACTAAACTGTTGGATAACATGCTAAGTTTGGTTTTTAAGAACGATAACTCTTACAGCAGGTTGAGAATGGGCTATACTGAGAACAATCAAGTCAGAGATATTAGGAAGCTCATTGATTTAATAAATAGTGCAGTAATTTTTGAAGGAGGAATAATCATATGAAACATACATTAAAAATATTTTGAATTTTGCCATATTTCTAGCTTACAAAGTATTCTTATATCCACTACTTCATTTATTCTCTAAATGGCTCTGCAAAGTAAACATTATTATTATTTATATTTTGTAGATGAAGAGAGTGAAAATTAGAGAAAATAAAAGACAACCATCTTCCAGTTACTAAGTGGGATGCTGGGATTAGATTAACTCAGGTATTTGATCTACAAGATCATTGATTTTTTTTCTATCATACAGATGCTCAGAGCCATTTGAATTTTCCAGTTGAGCATGAAAATTATATTGTTGTAAAAACAGCTGTAATAATTTACCTCCCTGAATCAACATACTTGGGTATCCCTTCCATTCTGACCCTGGACTTACCCATATGACTTACTTTCTTAAGTGGGACAATAGCAAACATGACTAAATTGGAGACATGAAAAGTATTTGTGCATTGGGGCTTGTCCTTTCTTGATACACTTTGGAACCCTCAACCTACCATGTGAAGAATCCTTGGCTTGCCTGTTATATAATGAGACATGCCCAAATTATACCTGTTGCTCCACCTGAACGCAAGCCAACCACAAGCATGTGCATGAGACTGTTCTAGATCATCCAGACCCTGATAAGCCAGCCCAGCCCAGAATCACCCAGGTGATGCAGAATTTGTCTGTTGCTTTAGGCTATTACGTTTGGGAATTATAATGCAGAAAATACCAATGAATAGTCTGTATTCTGTAAATGTCCTTTGTGCCTACAGATACTTGGACAAAGCAACAAAACAACAAAAAATGTATTGGAAATATGCAAAGGTTTTGTTTCTACCAGGCTAAGTGGTTATTTTTGAACTCAATCACATGAGAATTACCAGGACACTTGTTTAAAAACTCAGATTCTTCAGATCACCCTAGACCCCCTAACTCAGTATTTGCAGGCAAGAGCTTGGAAGGCTATGTTTTAAACAAGTTCCGCAGTGCTTCTTACATTTACTAAAATTTGAATTTAACTATTCAAAAGATATTATTTTCCTCACCTAAATATTGTTTTGTTAATGTCTTTTACTAGTTTGGTAAGTCACCTAGAAATTAACTTTTAAACCATGATTAAAGAACAGTAGGATGGGCAGAGTGTCTCATGCCTATAATCTCAGCACTTTGGAAGGCTGAGGTGGGAAGATCACTTGAAGCCAGGAGTTCCAGACCAGCATGGGCAACACAGAAAGAACCATCTTTACAAACAAAAACAAAAGCAAATTAGCCAGGTGTGGTGGCACATGCCTGTAGCCTATAGTCCCAGATTCTCAGGAGGATTGCTTAAGTCCAGGAATTTGAGACTGCAGTGAGTTATGATTGTGCCACTGCACTCCAGCTTGGGTGACAGAGCAAGACCCTGTGTCAAAAACAAAAACTAAACAGTAACGACGCAAAGTTCGTTTGTTTTTCTCATAGCATTATTCTCTGTAGTCTCTATAGAGTTATAGCATAAGAAGAACCCAAAATTTAGATAGGGACTAAAATCAGATGTTACTAAAAATTGGCAGAAAGTGTTTAAGTTAAATATTTACTTTTATAGTGAGGTTATGCTACTAGTGAAGAAAAGAAATGATATGGGGAAGAAATGAGGAATGTGATAGGTAGAGATACTCTGCAAGAGAGGAACAGGAGGCTTAGTCACTGGGGAGAGTATAATCTCTCAAAGTAAAGTGAAGATGAAGAAAAATAGAGAGGAAAAGGAGCAACAAGAAAAACAGGATAGACATGCTAAGGCATGACCACAACATAGTTTAAGATTAACACCTACTGTAGATGTCTTGAGTTTCTTTGGTGGATTTATACAGTAACACAGAGGCAAGATTCATGAGGCATAAAAGAACACTACAGTGCCTGCCTAAGTACTGGTGTCTCCTAACCAATGGAAAGGGGAGCTGAGAGCTAACTCTCAGTGAATGAGGGGGTCTGGTTACACCATGAGCTCAATTAAGAGAAAATCAACCAGCTCATTATTATACACAAGGACATTCATTCTTCCGAGTGAGAAGAATGATTGTAACTTGAATAGGAAAGCCACAAACCACTAATCAGGGTATCTCAGGTTTGACCTATTCAAGTATATTCCAAATTACCCAATTAGCTGGATTGTCAATAAGTTTCTTGTAGCAGTTATATTGGCACTAATGATACCATAATCAATTGTTTTAATGAAGCCTTTGAAAACAAAAAAGATGCGCTGAATATAGTCATAACAAGGCCTGGGAAATTAGAGCCACCAGGTCACTGCTGTTGGGTTACTCCACATTCTACTCTGGTAACTATTCTTAGAGGACGGTATGAGTTTTATTTGGTTTGTTTTTTTCATCTCTCCTCCCTCCCCTCATCTCCTACACCCATGCTGAGGCATTGTCCCCATTTCCTAATGTCCCAGCCTCTCTTGAGGGGCTACTGTTACTACCTGGGTGACCTGTACTTCTTTTCTTTTCCTGATTCTGAATCCACTGGCCTTCCTGAGCCATATCTTGGTAACCTGGTTTCTTAGCCAACTTTTTTTGCTAAGCATCAGGTTGAGGTAGGCCTATATTCCCTAAACCAAAGAGGATGAAAAATGAGAAACCTGTCCATTCTCACCCACCCCTTCACCCCCACTGGCTTTCCTGATTACAGAATGACAGAGTACTTTGTATTTGTTGGGCAGCAATAGTTTGAGGGCAGGAACTGCTCATTCTTGTAGCTCCAGAATACATGCCTGGAAAATAGTACATACCTAACAAATGCTTGATGAATGAACCAGTAAATAAATGGGGAAAAAATGACATTTGAGATCAGTCATAATACAGCTTAAACAGAGGTATAGGATATGACATTTAAAATAGGTTTGACCTCAGCAGACATGAACCCTGTCAGTCCTGTTTATTCTTAATAGAACCTGAAATGATGTCTAGAACAACACTTGTGCTCAAGAAATATTTTTTGAATGAATGAATGTCTATGAGCAGTATTTTTTTGCTCTTTTTGGTGGAAATCATGGAAAGTACTGAGTTCCATATTTGGATTAAGGTCAGGGTGGAGATAAGGGAACAGCCACAAACTGCAGGGCAGGGAATGAAAATTTGGCAAGAATTTACTAGAACCTCAGAAACCTTAAAATTGTAAGTTGACTAGATGTCAAAGTATTCTTGGGGAGGTCATTGGCCTTTCTATTGTCTATGGAAAGGGGGTTTGAATCAACCCTGTCAAGAGGATTGGGTTACCCAATTAGAGTACTGTCATAACAAAGTATAACAAAGTACAATGCTGTGGGAACAGGAAGGCTGAATGATTGGGCAAGTTGAGGAAAAGTTCAAAGAGAAGATTACATTTAGGCAGGTCATATATATATATATATATATATATATATATATATATGTGTGTGTGTGTGTGTGTGTGTGCTTTAAGTTCTGGGGTACATGTGCAGAACATGCAGGTTTGCTACATAGTTACATACATACAATCATGGTGGTCTGCTGCATCCAACAACCCATTATCTACATTAGGTATTTCTCCTAATGCTATCCCTCCCCTAGCCCCCCACCTACTGACAGGCCCCGGTGTATGATGTTCCCCTCCCTATGTCCATGTATTGTCATTATTCAACTCCCACTTATGAGTGAGAACATGCAGTGTTTGGTGTTCTGTTCTTGTGTTAGTTTGCTGAGAATGATGGTTTCCAGCTTCATCCACGTCCCTGCAAAGGACACGAACTCATCCTTTTTTTATGGCTGCATAGTATTCTACATATATGTATATGTGCCACATTTTCTTTATCCAGTCTATCATTGATGGGCATTTGGGTTGGTTCCAAGTCTTTGCTATTGTGAAGAGTGCTGCAGTAAACATATGAGTACTTGTGTCTTTATAGTAGAATTATTTATAATTCTTTGGGTATATACCCAGTAATGAGATTGCTGGGTCAAATGGTATTTCTGGTTCTAGATCCTTGAGGAATCACCACACTGTCTTCCGCAATGGTTGAACTAATTTATACTCCCACCAACACTGTAAAAGCATTTCTATTTCTCCACATCCTCTCTAGCGTCTGTTGTTTCCTGACTTTTAAATGATTTCCATTCTAACAGGCATGAAATGGTATCTCATTGTGGTTTTAATTTGCATTTCTCTAATGACCAGTGATGATGAGCTGTTTTTCATATGTTTATTGGCTGCATAAATGTCTCCTTTTGAGAAGTGTCTATTTACCTCCTTCGCCCACTTTTTGATGGGGTTATTTTTTCCTTGTAAATTTGTTTAAGTTCTTTGTAGATTCTGGATGTTAGCCCTTTGTCAGATGGGTAAATTGCAAATATTTTCTCCCATTCTGTAAGTTTAGGCAGGTCTTTTTAAGCATTGTTGGCAAATGTACATGCAGAAGTTCAAGAAATGGTCTGTCTTGGTTTGGGTTTTCATAGAAGCAGATCCTGAGACAAGCATTCAAGTATAAGTGATTTCTTCAGAAGGTGGTCCCAGGAAGTGCTAGTAGGAAAGTGGGGAAGCAACTCAGGAAGGAAAGAAGATAATGAAGTTGTAATATCAAGTTAGTTACCTGACAGCATCTGGAGGTTGGGACCTCCAGAAAACTCTGGTAGGCAATGGAGGATGCTCCTTAATTATTCTAACTAAAGTACCAAGAAATGGAGCCAGTCATTTGCCAACTCCTTGCCTTGGTTGAAAAACATTTACTCTTCCCTCTGCCTTGCAAATAGGTCAAGCATGCTTTCTGGGCAGAAAAGATCCCTGGGCAGAGCATCACTCAGTCCACCACTGTAACTCCTAATTAAAATGCCATACAATTAAAATCAATAAAGCTGAATGGAAAGGAAAAAGATACATGCATATGTACATATAATCTTAATCTAAAAGATTATAATGTTGTATAATTATATAATGAAGTATATATTACATATTATATAAGAATATATATAATCTAAAAATTATGGTAAACAAAGATAATCTTTTTGAAGAAAATCTAGAAAGCAATACATGTAGCAATATTGGAAAATATTTTACAAGAGTGTGGGGCAAAAAGGGCCTCAAGAGGGCACATGGCTGGTGTGACCACACAGAACAATAAATTATCCATTTGGTGGGAATCTTGGGAAATCTGTTTTTCCTGTTCCAGAATTTCCAGACTCTCATGTTTCTCAATTGAGCATGCACACAAATGCATGCACACTTCCTGCAAGAAAATAAAAAGCTTTTTTTTTTTTTTTTTGCAGTTGGGCATATTCTAATCAACATGAATTTTTGCCAGTTATTATCACTGTTAGAAAATATTATTCTTGTGTCTATACAAGATGTAGTCTTTAGAAGCAATGTGTAGAGAATTTGATTCAAGAAAGAACAGACCAAAATTAGATTTCTCAAATAAACTGAATGCTATCAAATATCCTACATTTTTATTAATCTCTCCCTTCTATGTAGGCCGGTCTTCTTCAAACATTTTGATCTCATGTCACCTTTATGCTCTTAAAATTATCAAGGATCCTAAAGAGCTTTGATTTCTGTTGACTCTAGCTATCAACCTTTACCATATCAGAAATTATAACAGAAAAATGTAAAATATTTTGTATGAAGTAACATGAAACAGTACACAATAACATACTGTATTTTATGAAAAAAATCTTTTTAAACAAAATAATTAGTAAGAAAATGGCATTGTTTTACATTTTGACAAATCCTTTTCATATTTGGCTTAATAGAAGATAGCTAGACTCTCATATCAACTTCTGTATTCAATCTGTTGGACATATTGTGTGGTTGAAATAGATGAAGAAAATCCAGCTTCACATAGACATGTAGTTGGAAGAGGAAAGACAATGCAGACCCAAATCCTATTTTATCTTCAACTGCATGGGAATAACCTTTGACAGCATGGATAAGTCTGAGTGCTTGGGGTTTGTAGTGAGATCTTAAAACACCTTCAGATCTAACATTTACATCTAATAAAGGCACCACTCTAAGAGGTCAGACTAGACAGTACTTTTAAAAATAATATATAACTAGAAGAAAGCTCTTGGGCTTACCAGCTGGTATGAAATTGAGTGTATTTTACAAATTTACTTAAATTGTTACCAATAGGAGCTCAAGCTAACTATTTGCCATGCTGAATTCCTGATTTACGTTAACACTAATATGGAGGCTACAAAACTGGAAGATCACTCAAGGATAATATCTGGAACATAAACCACCAAAACTCGGAAATTGGGTTATGTTACTCAAGGAAGTCCAAGGGCAAACAATAACACTATTCTGTAGAACAATAAGCTCAGAGAAATTCTTTAAAAGAGTTCCAAGTCAAACCACTGGATCACCTTTCAGCCTGAATTGGCCAATCAGTTTGGCAAATATTTTTACTGTGCTGATCACTAATTTGAATGACTTGACCAAATAGTTGTTTTGGCATTGTCTAAAATATTACCAAGGTATTTGACATGCAATTCTGGTTATGTAACTACCTTGCTTGCTCAAATTTCTTCAAAGGCTTCTCTTTGTGGTGTGCTCCAAAAATCACATAGGGGGACTTTAAATGCAGAATTCCAATACCCATCCCCAGTCTACTGAACTAGAGTTTTGAGGAAAGTGGGTTCTGGGAATATACATTTTTAAGTTTTTCCTCAAGTGGGTCTTTGGGTACTCAATTTATAGACAGAAATCTAATATTTGTAGGATCACCTGCAAGGTTCTTCATGAAAAGTCTCCACAGTTCCTACTTTAATTTGATCTCATTCAACTCACATAACACCCACACACTCTCCAAATGTGCCTCGTTTTTTCATCTCTTTCTGACTTTGACCCTGCTCCTTCCTTAGCAATAGTCTTTATCCTCAGTTTTAGGTATGTTTGGCCAACTTTTATCCTTTTTCAAGAGTGAGGTCCATATGACTTCTTCTGTAAAGCCCTCCCTGATTTACCAAGGAGCGTGCTTCCCCATGTTTTGTGCCTTGCATCTCAACTACTGAATTGTAAGATTTATCCCATTATAGAGTAAGTGTCCATTTACTTGATTACGTCTCTATTAGCTCCTTCTGGGCATAAACTATATTTTTTCACTCATGTATCCCAAATACTTAGCCCATTACTGGAACATTGTATATGCTAGATAAAATTTTTTGAAAATAAACAAATGATTGAGATTAGCTCTGGGAATAAAATCTCTCTTTGGGAAGAAATGAGACATACATTTGGTGGCAAGCCACTTTTGAAAAAAAAAAAACTCTTCAATAACAACTGTGTTTTATTCTAATATGTTAGTGATAACATAAATATTAAAGGGCAGCAGGAGTTCCTAGGAAATATAATGAGAAAGGAAAAATTGTGACAGCACATTTTCACCTTTAGTCTTTTCCTTGAAAGTTTTTTTTTTTTTTTAAAAAACACTTTATTGAGCTATGACTGTCATATGAAAAGCTGCACATATTTAACATATACATTTTGATGAGTTTGGGAT
Organism: Cacajao melanocephalus; assembly: GCA_963573385.1. Taxonomy (NCBI): domain Eukaryota; kingdom Metazoa; phylum Chordata; class Mammalia; order Primates; family Pitheciidae; genus Cacajao; species Cacajao melanocephalus. Next base: position 14,899 of record CAUYLG010047252.1, on the reverse strand, counting down.
AATTACATACCTGTGAAACCATCACCAACATCAAGGCCCCAAACATGGCCATTATACCTCAAAATTTCCTCTTACTCTTTTTATTATTATTGTTTTAATTTTTTTTCTTTTAGTAAATTTTTGTTAGTTGTCAGCAGAAGGTTAAAAATAGAAGGAACACTACACACACACACACACACTCTAAGAGGTCATTGTATATAAAACTAGTTAACGTAAATCAACCTTGTACAAATAACATGAGATGGGGAAAAGGAGAGCTGCCACACCCCTTCAAGGCAGGAAGTCTCATTAGCATGCAACGGAATAAACAATGGATTCTAAAATCAAAGTCAAAACAGTAATAAATCAGAGCGATAAGGTGAAAAATGATGGGATCAGCAGCAGCAGTGGCTATTAGCATGTACACCTGTTGGTGAGACAAAGCAATCTAGGAAGGTGCTTGGGAAAAATTCCAATGCTGAGGCCAAGAGCAAAGATGTTACTTTGAAATGGTCAAGGGATGAAGTAGAGTTTGGGATCTGTTGAATGTTTTCATAAGGTCAGAATAGAAAACTTAGTTGACCTAGAACCCTTGTTAAATGACATATGAGCTCCGGGTAGTCTTTTTAAGGGGCAAGCTGATCACCACCTTCGGATGTTTTCTAATAATATAGGACCATTGTTTGACTACTCCTTCAATTATGTTGACATTTTGTGACTTAGGATAGTTAAGATGATAGTTAGAATTATACCCAGGGAAATAAAGCACTCTTATAATGTCAGAAAATTCTAGACTGTGACCAAACAGGTCAGTTTCACTCACACCTTGTTGTCATAATAGTATCAATGGATGGATCAAGATAGGAGTAAGTGAGGCCTCCAAAAGCATGATAGTTTCTAATTCTAGTGCTGCCTGTTGATGTTGTCTTGACTCTTTTCAGAGGGATTTACTGTTTTCATTTTTCACCGTCAAGCAACCAGCAACCACAGAAAAATCATTCCTGGTGCCTCATAATCAGAAAGATAAAAACATTGTGCCTGAACCTTGTATATTAAGTTTTCACAAATCAATCAGACTCATTATGGCTTTTTAAGAAGATGATTCAACAATTAATCTGATGCTAAAAAGCATCAGTGTGTTTAGTAAAATGCAGATTGTTGTTTGAATAAATATTGTGATGTTATTTAACGTCCAAACTTATTGGTAAAGAATAGGCTGGCCCCTAACATGATTAAAATATTTGTGAAATACTCTATTTTTGAATACTCCCACACCAAAATCAAATTTAAAAATGAATCAGTGTAATAATGGGAGAACCTCCTAAATAACACAGGTAAATATCTTTGCAGTTTCTAAAGTGTAGGTGAAAACTCTCCCTTTTAATTCTCATGGTAAATATATAACATGGAAATAAAATGTTTAGCATATACCCAGGAATAACAACAGCTTACATTTATTAAGGCCTTCCTACAAACCAAGCACAACAGTATTCTTATCATTTTCCCAGATGCACAAGAGAGTGCATTTTCCCATTGCAAGGGTAGCAGTATGTCCAAGTCCAAGAGTTAGAGAATCTGATCTACTTTCAAATAACGTGGAAATAAGATTTTCGCATACATGCTATTTCTTTGGGTGTTACTTTCATAAAAGAGTCAAGGTAAGGCCTGTGTCTGATTTCTTTATCAGTCATCCTTCTCACCAGCTGTTTACCAGTCACTATTGATGCCTTTTTTTTTTCTGTTCTGAACAGAGAATTTCAGAATTTTCTCAGATAGATTAATTTATTTCAAATCTTTGCTTTACTTGTCTGGCTGCTCTGAAAGGAAATCTGACCTGATCTTGGCCTCACCCCCTTTCCCTTCATTGCCAGTCTTTGATTCTTTAGCCCTTTCATACTGCCTAGTCTACCACAACTACAACAACAATACAGCAAACAAGATCATAATGCATTATTTAGTTACAGGAAATTTTCATGTAACAAAATATAAACAAGTATGTAATGAACGGAGTCTCTTCTTTGCAGTGATTAAACTTAGCTGTCAGGGATTTATTTCCTACATGTTAACCACAGTGCTAGAAAATAAAGTACAGGAGTGGAACATAAATATCAAAAAATTACTTAATGAATACTGTGAGGAAGCTAAGACATCAGCTGAATCAGGAGAAAGCATTGCTGATTGCAAATCATTAGGTGGCTCCTCAGCTGAGCAAATTATTCTATAAGCCATAACTCACAATGGGGAGTACCTGCAGCAGCCCAACTCCTGCATTTACACCCTGAGGGTGCTCAGAGTTCAGAGGTGTGTGCATATGTTCCCTGATGAATTGATGAATGTCCACCTATGGCTAAGCAATGCACATGCACATGTGTGTGTATGTGTGTATGTGTGTATTTGTGTATGTACTATGGCTACTTACAAATATAATACCATTTTATTAAAAGAAACATTATATGGCTCATGTAAAACAAAGTTGAATATTTTTACTTAAACAACATATTCAAATTGTTGACAGCAGATTTATGCTTTCCTAGTTAATACTTAACTTTAAAAGTAAGACTTCAGAGCTTTAAGTATACATCTAAGAAGTCTAGCAGTCAGTCAATAAGAGAATTGTTCACCTAACTAAATCTGGGTGAGAAGAGAAAAGTCTCCCTTTTATTTTAGATATGAAAATTCTGATTGTATTTGAGCTTCACCCCATGTTATGACTCCTCTATCAAGGGTTCAGCTCTTTGCAGGGAAGGAATATGTTCTTTGCTACTCCCAAGCACTGAATGGAAAGAAAAGAACCCTAAGAACCCAGGAATGCATATCTCCCATCTTGGGTTCACAAGAAGTAAGAATGATGTGAGGCATATATCCTGTATTTCCCCTGGGCCTTAGTGGAACCAGATGATCCCTAATTTTTGGATTTTTTTTTTTTAAGACAGAGTCTCACTGTCACCAGGCTGGTGTGCAGTGGCACCATCTCAGCTCACTGCAACCTCCGCCTCCTGGGTTCAAGTGATTCTCCTGCCTCAGCCTCCCGAATAGCTCGGACTATAGGCACACACCACCATGCCCAGCTAATTTTTGTATTTCAAATAGAGACAGGATTTCATCATGTTGGCCACATGGTCTCGGTTTCTTGACTTCGTGATCTGCCTGCCTCGGCCTCCCAAAATACTGGGATTAAAGACATGAGCCACCGTGCCCGGCCCAACTTTTGGACTTTTTAAATTCCCCAGACATCTGTGATCATAATGTTAGGACCAAAGGGTGACGTGTGTAACAGGAGAGAGGGGTTATCAGTGGACCAAATACAACTGTGAATGTACAAGGGCACATAATTAAAACCAACAAACTCTCAAAAAACAATCTTAAATTCCTTCTTGGAATTCCACAGAGGCCACCATCATGTATGTTAGTTTCCATTGGGTAGATGGAAGACATATGCTATCTATATTTTTTGGCGTCAGATACATCTGGTGATGTCCAAACAGGAACTTGGAAAAGGCCAAGTAGGAGTACTTGCCTATAATAGCACTATGATGTAGACACTGTTATTATTTCTACTTCTTAGGGAAAGAAATTAACCTAGCAAATGGATGGAGCTGGGCTTGGCAAAAATGCAGTTTGATACTCACATAAGCAACAAAGTATCCTGCCTCCCAAAATGTGTGACTGCAATTCCTTAAAGGGTGGAATGAGCAGATAGGCAGGAGATAAGGTTGTATCCCCTTGTTAGCGTAAGGCTTTGTTAGTCATCGTTCAATCTTCCCTCACTTTCTGCTTTATGCCTATAGTCACACTATTATTATCTCCTGCATATGCCATACCCTCCCACCCCATTTGGTTAATTTCATTAGTGTTTATAATGATTTCACAGCACAGGTTGCATACGCTAGGAAAATGTGTGCACTTAGTTGTCACTGGGCAAGAAACTTAGCTGATGGAAGTAAGATGATGAACTGCTCTGAGAAGATCATTCAGAAGAAAAGGAAGTGGAGTAATATGAAAAGGAAGATTTGCTACCTAGGAAATAGGAGATCAGGGGATGGAACAAGAACCAGAGATAGGTTCTTAAATAAGCAGAACAGGTATGTAGTCTTCCAAAAGTGGGGAGCAGTATGTTCCCATTACGATTTCAAAGGGTGATCTGTCTGATAATCCATGTGGCATCTATTAATTTAACAACAACAATAAATGATAATGATAATAATATATTGAAGTCCAATAGGTATTATTTTCTCCTCTTCCCTTGAGATAAAGTAATACACCCTTTTAAACCAATTTGAATCAGTTATATGTACATTACATCTTTACAGAAAAGACTACCACACAATATCCCAATTAACTGCACATAGCAATGTAACTTATATTCATACAGAAAAGAAGACTTGCTACAGCAACATTCTTGAAAAGATATCTGGGGATGTTGCACTGCTAAACCTACCTACCTGTTCCTGAGTAACTCCATTGCATCCCAGAGTTCCCTCAGATTGAATTTCACTGACTCACAGTGGCAATTGTTTTGATAACATACCCTTGATCAGCCTCCTTCCTTTCTCACTTTCTCACTGGTGCTTCCTATGATCACTTCCAAAATAAACTACTTACACTCAATTCTTGTCCTCGAATCTGCTTCTGAGGAAACCAAACCAGAGTAACTTCAGAAATATATACTTGGAATATGCCATGTATAAATGGGTAAAGACACCACGGATGTGAAGGAGATCACCTAGGGAAGAATATTAAGAAGAGAGAAAGGTAAAGAATTTTCCTTGAGAAGCATCCACATTTAAAGGTCAGGGAGAAGATATATCAGCAGGAGTGTCAGAAGTGGTTGCAGACAAAATATTTTTATAAATTAAGATATGAAGACCACTAGAGTTTAAGTATTGTTGGGAAAAGATCATGGCAAAGAGGAGTTTGAAAATATAGGTAAGTGAAAAGAGGAATAGTCATTGGTATAAGATTCCCAAGGGAGTAAGATAAAATTGAATACAGATCCTGAATGGTGGGATAAACTTTGCAAAATATTTGGTAGGTTGGGTCATAGGAAACAGAGGAAGTTCTTCTCTGATATTTGGATAATTCTATATTTGGAAACAACAAGATAATGGATTGTTTTTCTTCCTACTTTTACCTTAATGTTTGACAACCTTATTGTTTGAGTATTGGCATGATCAAAACACAGAACAAAATGAATTTCACTTATTTCCAAGTGGGCTACCTTATCATTTTAAAGAACACATCATAGGAGTTTGAGGAGAAGATTCGTTCTATTTAACATTAAGTTAGGTTTCCTTCCTCTATTCATCAAATTGAATTGGATGGAATAGGAGTCCCTGATCCAACACTTCCAACTGGAGAAATAGTCTACTGATTCTCACAGATCTCATGTCCTGCTCAGTGTAGATAAATTTCATATAGATTATAATAAATGATATTAATTTAAACAATTCACAGGAAGCCTAAAACATTTTGTTTGAAGCTTTTTTTTGTCCAGCTAAAAATAACATCTGGTCTACACTGCTACCATCATACTTGAGTTCTACATCTTCAGTTATAACAGGAACCAAAATTACAGTGAACATATAATGATTCTTTACCTCTTAGTTCCAGATTTTTCTCAATTATCCACATCTCTCTTATGATCTCATATTCCTTTCTGTTAGCAGACTCAGTCTATGTTGAGTCAAGCAATTTTAGGGCTGCTTAAACTCTGGTGCATTAGCCATGGTCCTCAGTATCCACGTTGTGGCACTAGGGTTTAATATGGTTAATATGACCTGGATGAGGAAGTATATTAAAAACTAAACTTTAAATTAAACATAAAACATCAAAAATTATTAGAAGCGTTAAAAAGTGTTTCTATATATGGGTTAGAAAAATCTGACTTTATTTTGATCCTAGGGCCTGCTGGCTGTAGTGAAATATATGTTAAAAAAAAAAAAAAAAAGAGAGAGTGTGATCTTAGTTCCTGTCTCTAGCTCTGAGCTACTTGTGATTAACTTAAAATATTCTCCCACAACAAGAGGCCCAGAAGAAGAAGATGAGCTTCAGTTATTCTAGTACAATCACTGTGATATTTATAAAGATTCAAAACCTATAATAAAATGTATAAAAGGAAACTTCATTTTAAATGATCTGAAATCTCACATAGAAATCTATTTTTTAAATCAGAGCTTAGGGAAAATAACAACACATTGTAATAATTGAATTATAAAAACAACTGGATTTTGGAAAAAATTCTTTCCTCTTATATGTTGTGTGTGTGTTTGACTATCTATTTAGCAATGATGTTATTCTATCAAATGGTATTAGATTCATTTTTGACTCCTGCTAAGCACCCTGTCCCCCCAGCCCCAAGATTATGAAAGCAAAAGAGAAGGGGGAGATAGGGAGGAAATATGACTTATTTAAACTGTACAAAAATGCTGGAATAAAATGAACATTCAAAACTCCAGTGATTGAATTTAATCTTTTGTTCAACTCATTCACTGAGGAAATTTGTCTCCAAATGGTTCATACTGCAGAATATGATGACTCCAGTAACCTCTCCTAGACTCTACATTTGCTATAAAGACTATTGTGGCTGATGACAGATGATGAAATTTACTCTCATAGTTTTCAGGGGAGTCTAGAGCCAATAATTTAAGACTTTCCATGATATATCACTAACTTTATATTCTAAGCAATCACAACCTATTTTTATCCACCTGCTGTTTTATGACATAAAAATCATTTTATTTGTTTGTGATGGTAATTTATTATAAAAAAATTTTCAAATTATGTACTTGCATTGAGTTAGGGAAGGAATTAAAATGCTTTGCTCCACCCTTCTTGGTAAATAAAAATAATCTTTTCAATAGTTTGAAGGTTCTCAAGGAAATGACACTCTTGGTCACTTTTAGAGTTTTTTATTCATGAACAAAATCTGTGGGAGCGTATTCAAGTTTTAGGCAAGAGAAGCCCAGAAATCAGCTCTCAAGTTAGTAGAGAAGGGTGGTAACTACATATTTTGAGGAATTGTATCATTTAGAATATGTTGTGAGTGGCTCTTTCAAAATACTGTCTACTAGCAGCCATTGAAATAATAGTTCTTTTACTTCAGGCATCTGATGGCTACCTTTATAATTTCTGCCTATAATAGTCTGTTTTACCTGTATCATTATTTGCTTATTTTTTCTTCAAATAAACTCACTTTTTGCTTCAATAAATTTACATAAGGGAAATTTTATCTCACAACTATAAATTAAAACCATATTTAACAACCATAAGTAGAAGGTAATTAAAAAAAGAAAATCAATGTTATTAATTCTAGTTAGATACTATCCCTATTGAAGGATAAGTCATAAAAATAGACATTCAAATAGGTGGAGAGGTCTTCCATGTATACTGGTATTAAATGAATGCTTTCTCCTTGAGAAATCAGATGGGTCGAAAGATAATTATAACATTATACTTTATGTTATTTAGCATCAAAACCAATACTACTACTGGCATACCTCCCACACTTTGGAAACAATGCATAACAACAGTAACTTGCAGCTAAATCAATTGGTATTGTCCTATAGACATTTTACCACAATTTGATGAGATCTAAAAGTGTTATTGTTTCCTTTTCTTCAATACCTCAGTGATGGTTGGCTTCAGTTGAATGGTATCTTAAATTTTATTTGAATCATTCTACCACCAATAATATACAGCCACTTAGAGTTAAGCTATAGGTTGCTAATAAATTGCTCTCCATCCTCTTTTAGTTTAAACTCTTTGTCATTTTGGTCAGCTCTGTGCTTAGTTTCCAGGTATAATTTAATATGTGTGTGAACATGTAGTTTTTTTTATCAGTGATATTTATTACATAACAGATTTAGATGGATCAGTTCACAGCTTTTAAAAACACTCCTATTCAGGGTATTCAAAGTAAAATTATTTTACCACTTCTGCATTTTTGAAATGTTTCATAATAACATTGGAAAAAACAACTTATAGTATATAACAACCAAAACCATGCACTTCCCAATATGTTCTCAAGTTAGTGGTTAAAAGAAAATGTAATACATTGTAGTTAAATAAGAATATTCCTAAATTTTCTTCACATAGGTTTAGGCTCTTAGAGTTTTGGTCTAAGGAAGGTCTCAAACCCTGAGTAAGGTCCCAATGAGTATGTAGGTAAGTAAGGTCCCAAATATATGTATATATTTGGTTTACTTTTTCCACTCATAGCTAAAAGTAAGTAACGTCAAACATTAAGCCTTCTTTTTTCATTTCTGATTTGTTACATTTTTATTATAACAAAAGATTTCTGAACTTTAGCATTGAGAAGGTACAAAAGGTAATATTCATATATAAAGAGGATACCTATTTGAACTATTGTGTAAGTATGAACAATTCATTCCTTTCTGTTCATTTAGTCTCAATTTTGCTTGATTTGGCTTCTCAAGCTTGAAGTATATTAATCTTTCTGAAATTTCTTGGTGAACTTTTAAATTCCAGGCGTAAATATTCACCCAAACACTTGTATTCAACTGTGTGTATGGGGAGTATTTAAAAATCTTTGTAGTGATTTTTGACGTGTTTGCAGCGAAGTCCCCAGCATTATAGTACGCAGCAAGCAGTTTTCTGAATACAGAATAATACGTATGACAGTTACACGGTGTGAGTGGTCCTCATTATCTTTCAGCAAATAATAGTGACTCACCAAATAAAAATGAATGATTTTAATGAAGAATGTTTGAAACTTGCTATTATTAGAGAAAGGCAGATACATAGACTAATACAAATGATAACATCTTCTGAAATATGACTACGTTGGGTCTTTACTCTCGATTGATATGCAAACTATAATAAAGCTTTTAGTGTTATTCAATATTAGCAATGGCATTAGCAATATAATTTGAGTTGCTTGGTTGAGAAGCCAAAACAATTTATATAATATTGTTTTTTGATTTCAAGTTTTAAGATCTTAACTTCATTTAACCTGTTTGTAGGTTAAAGTGATCCCCAAAGTGAAAAAAGGAACTGATTAAAGGAAAAGAGTCAGTATGTGAAATAAACTCATATTCATTTTTTACCCTCATAATAGCACCAGCACAAATATTCTATGACAAATATTTTAATTTTGGGGCCAAAATACCCATTTTGGGCAAGCAGGCCATGTAGAATCTTTTAAAATCTATTTCACATTTTCTTCCTTGCAATTATTAATTACAATTACTGTGTGTTAAAAAATCAGTGCCTGATCTTTTTAATACCCAGTATCTTAAATCAGCACTGCGTAGTGTATATAAATAAAGATTTCACATGTTTTCTGGGACAACATGTCTTTCCTCACCCATGAAGTTTCTGACAGTTGGCCCCTAGTGTAAACCAATTCACTGTCCAGGTGACACATCCCAGAACACATTAGATTTGTCTGTAACTAAGCCCTATACCTCCAGAAATTTTATCTTTAGTTGAGGAAGTCTGGACCATAGGTCTATTGGTCACCTACCTACACATGTTAAATTTATTTACCACGATTATTTTTACCCCCAGTCTAGTTTGACATGCATAAATAACTTGATACTCATTAAGTCAAAGGGATTTTGAAGCAAATAAAAAACAACATAGCTTACTATGTGCACTGCTAAATGCTATTGGTAACCTTTAAAACTCATTATTTATATGGTGACAATATCGTAAGGTATTCCAGAATTGTTTACAACCTTTTATAATGTATGTTGGTTGCTATCAAACAACAATATGAAAGTGGAGAGGGAAAATGAGGACATTTGGGACCTCAAGAAGCATTACCATAGTATTATAGAGGCATAGAACTGAAAGGAATGTAAGAGAAACAAATAATAATGCCTAGCACTTCTTTTTATCCAATCAACAACCTTTATTAAGCTTCTACTATATACCAGATGCTGATGGTAAAAAGAGAAGGTACATTCCATGCATGAGGAAGAGCCAAGAGGGAGAGAGTAACACACAAGGACACAAGTAAATAGATTTGTCAGAGCTTTGGGAGGAGAGACAGTACAAATCTGGGTGAGGACTGGAAGAAACTCCGTCTGAGGTTTATTTCTTTCCTTCTTGTAGCCACCTTAGAATAGCACGTGCATTTCACTTAGTCCTCATATGACTAAGTGTTTGATGATGGCATTGAATGGGAGTTTGCTGCTCCTAGTAAAGTAAGTATTTCTTTTCATAAAAGAATCACACTAAAACATATGTATTTAACAACTCTCAGTAGATAATTCTCAAGCAAGAAGATGTCAAGGATAAAAGTACTTGTACTTTTGTTTAGAGATGTTTGTTTATAGAGTTAGATTAGTTACTGTCCTCAATCCCGGTTGCATGTTAGATTCACCTGTAGATCTTTAAAAAATACACTGCTTGGTTCCCACCCCAGATGATCTGATTGAATTGGCCCGAGACAGGCTAAGATAATTGGTATTTTTATGTCCTGCCAAGAGTTGAGTCTTTGGCTTAGATTAGTGGCCTTTTTCAATCAGCTCTATCTGAGATCTGAGTAAATCCCTAAACTTTCAAGCACTATATTAATAGGAATCACTACTTATTTACTAAGGTTCATAACAGCCTGGATTAACCTCCTCTGCTTTCTCTGGAGCCCCAGAGGCACTGGGCTTCTCCCTACTTCATTCTCATTTCCTTGAACAGCCAGTCATAACCCTTTTAGTACAATAGTGTGCTTCTCTTATTCTGGGGCAAGTTTCTTCATCTGGTTCTTCATATGCCTTTTTGCTGGAAACAGACTTAAATTTTCTCCTCCTTTTTGGAAAATAATGTTATTTTTATTACAAAATCTGTATTTTTATAGAAAATTTGTAAAGCATTAAAATAAGAACAGAGGTTACTCTCAATACCATTACAAGAAGCAGTACTTCTCAGGGTATGTATTTTTGATCTTTTTTCTATGTTTCTATATATATATATGTGTGTGTGTGTGTGTGTGTGTGTATATATATACATATATACACACACACACACACACACATACACATATGCATTTTATTTACAAACAGTATCCTATAGTATCAAAATATCTTTTATAACCAATATGTCACATGAAAAATTTTACCTTGAAGAATTTCAATATTTATAAGTAATTTTATAGATCATAACTTTAAATGGCTGCTTGGTGTTCCATTGAACATATTATCCTTTCTAAAAAACAGTTTCCTATTTTGGGCATTTAGGTTGGCACCATTTTTTTAATTTCCAAATGTCCAAATTCGGATTTTATTTTTGAATGCCAACTTAGAATCTTTGGAGACTTTAAACCATTCACAATGATTTCAGTATTTCACAAGTTTAGTCTTCTGTGTCATCTCTTGTTTTCATCCTCTTTTTAAAAAGCCTTCTTTTCTTGCATTCTTTTCCTTCTTGCTCACCCTTTGGCCATCGAAGATGAGAGTAAGCTGGGCTGGGAGTTAGCCTCATGGTAAGCTCCCTTCTTGCTGCTGGGCCTACCCTTTGCTTCCAGCTCTCCTTATTCCAGGAACATTGGGGATGCTCTGCTTGGAGCTCTTTCTTCTCTTTCCTGGGCCACATGCTCCTTCACAAAGAGGTCAGAACAGGATTTACTTCAATGTGGTCTCTGTATCACAGACATTCTCAGAAGTTCCTGCAGTGTGTATATACCAGCAGCTCTAGTGTTTACTGCTGATGTAGGTTTTCCTTTCCAGGTCTATCACGTCAGGTGTGAGAAGTGAGATTTCAGACTCAGACATGAATAAGCACTAATCAACCCCAGCATTTACCCGTAGTATGTCGTCATTAACTAATTTGACTGTCTCAATCTCAGTTTTCTCATTCATGACAAGGAACAGTAATTGTACTCCACTCATCACATTATCGTAAGAATTAAGCAAGATAGTATACTCGTAGGTGCGTGGCACAATATCTGATGTGAAGTGCTTCATAAATGTTAGCTGGATGATGATGATGAAGATGATGAGAATTTCAATGAAAATCTCAGGTTACCATTGTGCTCAGAAGCACTTCATGAAGGATGAGTAAATAGGAATCTGATTCTTTTATTGGAAGCACATTGTTTTGAATCAAAGTGAACATAGGTTAAATTACAAAACCAAATAATAAGTTACTGAAAGCAGATTTTTTTATTTGTCTTAAAGTTGAATCACTCTGTACTTATAAAGTTTTTTCTACTTAATAGCTAAATATGTTTCTAACACTTATAACTCTAAAACTCATGCTATAGCTTAAACCCTGTTATGGGCTGAATTGTGCCACCTGCCCAAATTCACATGTTGAAATCCTAACTCTCCGTGCCTCAGAATGTGACTGTATTTAGACATAGGATCTGTAAGAAGGTAATTAAAGTTAAAAGAAGTCATTAGTGTAGGCCCTAATCCTATATAATTTGTATCTTTATAAAAAGAGGAGATTAGGGACCGGGTGTGGGGGCTCATGCCTGTAATCCTAGCACTTTGGGAGGCCAAGGCAGGTGGATCACCTGAGGTCAGGAGTTTGAGATCAGCCTGATCAACATGGCAAAAGTCTCTACTAACAATAAAACAATTAGCTGGGCATGGTGGCAGGCACCTATAATCCCAGCTACTCAGGAAGCTGAGGCGGGAGAATTGCTTGAACCCAGGAGGTGAGGTTGCAGTGAGCCGAGATCACACCACTGCACTCCAGCCTGGGTGACAGAGCAAGACTCTGACTGAAAACAAACAAAAAATAAACAAAAACACCCGAAAAACAAAAAGAGGAGATTAAGACACAGACACACACAGAGGGAAGACCATTTGAAGACACCAAAGGAATATGGCTAGCTACAAGTCAAGGGGAGAGGGCTTAGAAGAAACCAACTCTGCTGACACCTTGATAATGTCCACCCTAGCGATAGACTTCCAGCCTGCAGACCATGGAATAATCAATGTCTGTTGTTTAAGCCACCCAGTCTGTGGCACTTTGTTATGACAGCCCTAGCAAACTAATAGAGACAAAATCTAATTTTTTGCCCTCTGTAGGGTTAAAAATGTTTTTAGTTAGTCTGGCTTTTAAAAACACATCATTATCGTCATCATCATCATGCTGCTTTTCAGCACAATAGCCTTAGTTCTTATAAACATTTTTCATAAATCCTATTCTTTAAGTATTTTGAAAGAAAGTGTAAAGTTGAAAAGAGTTATTCAATCTAGATATTACTTTTCTTTTAAAAAAATAAAGATTTTTTTTTCTTTGTTTAAGTCTTTGCTTTCTATCCTGGTCTTCCTGTACTATTTCCAAGAGATTCGTATGCTGAAAGTTTACTCCAAGGTTTTTGTCAGTTTATCTTTTCTTCTTATTAGCCTAGAAAGAGATCTCCTCAAGTGCACAAAAAATATGTATGAGTAGACTTCCTTTTCTTCATGGTCTTTTCTGGGAGCTCGATTTTTCTCTTACGTCTACAGTGATAATGTATCTGAGTGCTCAACAAATGTTACTTGTTTGAGTGAATGTTTAGAAGAGAATCAGTGAGTGGATTGAATTGTAGTTACACAAAGACAAAAGTTGAACTTTTGGATGTTGCTTGAACTTAACTCAGCAGCCTCTGGAAAATAAACTAGACTTACTTATTTACCCGCATTTTCACCTAACAAAGAGGAGTCAAAAACACTCTTTTTTTCTTATAAAAGTAGGAACTCTGAAGAGGATTTTTTTTTTCTTGAGACAGGATCTCACTTTGTCACCCATGCTGGAGTGCAGTGGGACATTCATGGCTCACTGCAGCCTCCTCCTCCCCGACTCAAGTGATCCTCCATCCTTAGATTCCCAAGTAGCTGGTATGACAGGTACACACTACCACATCCAGGTAATTTTTGATTTTTTGTAGATTCAGGTTTCTCTGTATGTTGTCCAGGCTTGTCTCAAACCCCTGGCCTCAGGTGATCCTCCTGTCTTGGCCGCCCAAAGCATTGGGATTACAGGTATGAGCCACTGCACCCAGATCCTTTGAAGAGATTCCTTTTTAAAAATGATATACTATAGTAGCTATCTAGAATTTAGAATATGGAGAATGTCCATTGGTGTAAAATTTTACTGGTTGAGAGATTTAACACATATGAGAGGCTAATGTCAAGAACAGAAAAAGGTGTGGCCATTATAAAATAATGCATTACCTGACTTCATACTATACTACAAGGCTACAGTAATCAAAACAGCATGGTACTGGTACCAAAACAAAGATATAGACCAATGGAACAGAACAGAGGCCTCAGAGGCAATGCCACACATCTATAAGCATCTGATCTTTGACAAACTTCATAAAAACAAGCAATGGGGAAAGGATTCCCTGTTTAATAAATGGTGTTGGGAAAACTGGCTAGCCTTGTGCAGAAAGCAGAAACTGGACCCCTTCCTGACACCTTACACTAAAATTAACTCCAGATAGATTAAAGACTTAAACATAAGACCTAACACCATAAAAACCCTAGAAGAAAACCTAGGCAAAACCATTCAAGACATAGGCATAGGCAAGGGCTTCATGACTAAAACACCTAAAGCATTGGCAACAAAAGCCAAAATAGACAAATGGGACCCAATTAAACTCCAGAGCTTCTGTACAGCAAAAGAAACAGTCATTAGCGTGAACTGGCAACCAAGAGAATGGGAAAACATTTTTGCAATCTATCCATCTGACAAAGGGCTAATATCCCGAATCTACAAAGAACTAAAACAGATTTACAAGAAAAAAAGCAAACAAGCCCTTGAAAGTGGGCAAAGGATATGAACAGACACTTAAAAAGAAGACATATATGTGGCCAAGAAACATATGAAAAAATGCTCATCATCACTGGTCATTAGAGAAATGCAAATCAAAACTACATTGAGATACCATCTCACGCCAGTTAGAATGGTGATCATTAAAAAATCTGGAGACAACAGATGCTGGAGAGGATGTGGAGAAATA
>CAUYLG010047251.1:0-56886 GCA_963573385.1 Cacajao melanocephalus | reverse complement strand
GTTTAAACTTCTTACCTATAGAACCACAGGAAATTAAGTGTTTTGATATAAGCTCCTATTCTCAGTAACCACTGGTTATAGCAGCAATAGGAAATTAATACCCATTTGAAGCTTTCTCAGGTTTTACATTCAGAAAAACCCAGATTTGGTCATGGAGGTTTGCTTTACATTTCTAATGTTGGGTCTCATAGTCTAATTACAATCATGAAGAAAAGCAGTGAATAGTGGCTTCTCTACTCAGCTTCTTTACTAGAGATATTGAGTGTTTCAAATGTGTAGTAAGAAATGCCATGGGATACTCTGATTGCAACTTAAGCAGAATGTACAGGATATTCAGAATTTTTAAGTACACAATTAAAAACTTTCCCCCAAGTATTCTGGTTTTACCATTCAGATAAAGATACACCAATCATATGCACAAGCAATGCAATTGACTCAGAATTGGACACAGTCATTGCCTTTCCACAATTCAGTGGAGCACTGGGGCTGTTGACGAGCTGCAGGTCAACATCACTCCCACGTGGCAGAAAGACAGCATGCTCTTCCTGACAAACAGCTCTGAACATTCTCTACCCTCCTGGCTCCTAGCGACCTCCTGAAATTAAACAAGTGGGAAAGTACAAGTGTGAAGGGGCTCAGACCTGGAAATCAAGAGCAGCACCTGCTTCCACCTCATGGAAGAGCCTGGCTCTGTGCTCCAAACCATAGCAAACACTGGGATTTCAGGATCCTACTCTTCAATGGAGACTGAGCCCCTCTTGCCCAGAGGAGATGCTGTGTGGCCGTAAGTGCTGTCACCAGGTCTTCTACAGGGCAAGAACCATCAGTAGTATACCAAAGCATCAAAATAAAAGCAGAAGCTTCCATGCTTTATTCAGTCCATCACCTCCTCTGGGTGAGTTTTCAAGGAGCTGTACAAACATCTGATAAACTGCCAAAACAGGTTTAACAGTCATCATGAGGAACTACTAAATCCTTATAAGGTGAAAGGTGATTTAGAAGAGTTCAAGATCTAACAATCCAACGAGAGAGCTATGAGCTCCATGGCGATACAGGTTATATTTAATATTGAGGAAACATCACTTCTCAATCGGGGGGGGTCGTCTTCTGTCGTGTCTACTAGTAAGGAAAAAAAAATCTCATTTCCTCAGTGCTCCTTTAGCATTCTATACCCACAGTAAGCAGGGGTTACTCAAGGCAGCTCTTCCTGTTCTAGTCATACAGGAAGAGTTTAGTATTCAGCTCCCTTCATGCACAAGTACCTCAAGTGTAACAGAACTGAAGGTCAGAGGCTGGGTCAAATACAGGACTCAGTGCAGGTGACCTGCAAGAACAAGAGTTCAGTTAGCAACAAATTCAGTCTCCAACATGGTCAGAAGTTAGTCTATGACAGGAAATGGATCATCCCACATATCTGAAGCAATGTGAAGGGAAGACTCTTCCATGGCCAAAATCTTCAGTACCCAATATCCCCGACTACCGGGGGGCAGGAACCACATCTCCAGCCACATCCCTTTAATCATTCAGTTCTTCATCCTTATAGCTAGCAGCTGCAAAACGGCAGGCTGCAGCTCCTGCAAATGCAATACCTCATGGAGGTGCATAACCCAGGAGCCAGAGGTGTCCTGGGAGACCAGAGACAACCAGCAGGATGAAGTTCCTGAAGGAGCCAATTGCACGGCTGGCCTAGGCTTGACACGAGCTGAAATACCCTCCATAAGCAGGCTCTTTGTCAAGCACCTACCACATCTCCACAGCATGTCCCAGAGAAAAGAGGCTCCACTATTTCCTGGATTAAAGGATCAGTCATGCAGCAGACACCTCAATGCTTAGTACTGAGACTTTGTCAGTCTGCGTATCCATTAGTCCATGAGGACTTAGTGATAAGCTGCGGTAGCAATTTAATATGGGTAAGACTAAGCCCTACCCTCAGAAGCACATGATTGATGTAATGAGTGATGCCATTTTCCACCATCAGGGCTGTTCTCTGAACTCTATTGTGTATCAGAAATCAGTACCTTCTAAGCGTCACAGAAGCATCACTTCATGATTTTTGTAACATCTTTTCACAAATCCAATGCTTAACACCAGTACCATATGAAATATGGAAACCGTATTTCGTCTGTATGAAATAAACTTGCTTCTACCCAACAATGCAGAAATTGAGATGCTATTCATGCACAAGTGGAACATTAAAACCTCTGCGTATATTCCACTAAATGTGGCACAGGGACATCATCTTGTCCCACCAGTTTGCCTTGATATTTCCGATCATTTATGCTAAGAAAAATAAAAAATTATGCCCAAGAAACTTTGCTCAGTGGCTAGATTTTAGTTAAAAGATATCAGAACTTCAGCATCACAGGAAAAATAAAACACCCCTATGTCTCATCTATTCAGGTCTAGAAACCTCCCATGCAGGTGAGGCTGAGTCACCTTTCACTCTCTCTGGGTGGTAGATGTCTGAAAAACTAATTGAGCACACAGGATGTGTCCTCTAGGTAAACCAACATGCATACCCACTGAGATGGCTTCCATTTAGGGAGTTACCCATTTTCCAACTCCAAGCCCATTTTCTTCCGTCATTGGTGGATCAGGGCAATGAATAGAGGAATATCCCTTAGCTGGATGTGCCACCCCACTGGATGCTGCTTATAAAATGAGCCATCAAGAACCTTAAAGTCATACTCCTCCCCTTTTGTTCCACCATTCCCAGATGGGGGAGGGGGGTCTTGGTCCCATCATGACAAAGGGAAGAAAAGTTACCTCCTTTTTAAGAGCATGAACCTGGAGATCACATATGAATTCTGCTTATAAACGTATGGGGAAGAATGAAATTGTATTACTATAGCCAAGTGAAATAGAGCACACAGATGATTCATCATTCAACTTGAATAAAGACATGACCCTTTGAGGTAAGTCCAGAAAGAGTCTTTCTGCAGCCCTCACTATAAGTTTAGATATCAATGCAGACTTTATGAATGAATTTCTATTAAACTGCATAGGGATGCCTGATCCCTAAGCAGGGATGTAAGTGTTTAATATAAGAGGCAGCTCAAATCCAATAAGCGATATTGAATACCTTTCTGAATGCTAGTCTGCAGTGTTCTGGGGGTAAGGGTTATAAACCAGTTCAGCTTCAGTGAGGGACTTCTATGCCTATTTAAAAGTAGTCTCTTCTCCAAACTGCCTTCAGCTAACAGGTACTGTACCATTCTCCTGATTTTCCACCTTGGGTGGATTGAAGGTGAAGTGGAACCATTAAAAGCTATCTCTGAATCAGGAGGACTTCTAGGAACACACAGCTGCTTAAGGCACGAAGCCGAATCTAGAGAAAGTTCTTCACATCTCATCTAGTGGAGGTTCTCAAACAGACCCAGTAGTCCCATCGAGTTTAAGCCAATATAGGAATTGACCCTTCTTGGTCTTAAAGCTTTAAAGTTACATTTGTCTTATTCGAGTTCCTTCCTCATCAAGGGACCCTCGGGCTTCAAGAAGTATCAAGGAACTGAAAATTATGGGATCACTGCATCCGGACAATCATATGCCGGAGCTCTAATTAGCCATTAGTGCTTCCTTAGCCTTCCCAAGTTTGTTTTCCCAGTTACACATTTCCTCATTGCTGTATAAACCCCTACTTCTAGTCAGGGAGATAAATTTGAGATTTATCTTCCATCTCCTCAGCTGCAGCACCTCAATAAAGCTGCCTTCCTTGACAATACTGTCTCAGTGATTGGATTTCTGTGCTGCAAGTGGGACCTAGACCAAACCCCTGGTGTTTTGGTAGCAGTTCTTTATAAGGGGTAATAACACCAATATCCTTTCAATAATTTAATAGTGAAGTTATGGGTAGTGATCAAGATCCTTGGCTTAACCAAACTAGAGTCAAGCTTCTAAACCTTTTTAGGCCCATCTGTGTAGATTATATTGTTTTAGCAAAGAACTAAGTTCCTTCAGCAGGAAGTCCCCACACTTGATCATGTTCCTCATGTTCTCCCATCCCCCTAAATGTCATCTGATTTTTCTGGCTGATCTTTAGCAATGCTTTTGGATCTATAAAGCCAGAATTTCCTTTACCTCTGAGGATTTCTGTTGGTAATTTTTCATCCATTGACCCCACGCTGCTTCTCAGCTGTAACTTCCCACTGGTACATGCTGTGTTCAAAGTCGAGCCTGATCTCTCCCCATAAGTCACTTTGCAGTAGTCCCGACATCGCCATGACTGTCCTACTCAAGTCCTCCTGTGCTCTGATGGGTATCGCTGAAGATTTTTTACAGTGACAAAGCTAGATCATAATGGTAACCATTTTAAGGACACTTTCTAATAGTTTGACAAATATAAAAATGTTAAGTGTCTCATTGTGGGAGTGGCTGAGGTGGAGAAAGCAGTCCCTCACTGAAACCAGTTTGGCTTCAGTGAGCAACTGCTCTGCCCGTTTAAAAGGAGTTGGTCTCTTCTCCAACTCCTTTCATTTTAATCTAGTATTTCTAATGAAAAGATTGAGGGGGTGAACTCTAATCTTATGACAGATTAATGCTCTAAAATGGCTGTAGTTAAAACTCATGACAATCTGAATCATCATGTAGCTGGCTACTTCTCCCTTACAAAGACAAGCCTGCATAGCGCCCCAGCTACACATGAGTTTCCACGGCACTGCCGTAACATCAAGTTAATAAACTCAGGGAAATTGATGCCCAGGCATCAAAACCAGAAATGAAACATACGTCTTTACTTAGGCTTCTCCGAAACCTAGAGCAAGTCAATATAATGGAGACAGCCTTACATTTTTCATGCCAGGACCTACCTCAGGTCGATGAAATCTGAGACGAGTCAAGGTAACAGGCAGCTGTGTAAATAGATTGGAGTCTAAGGCAGCTCTCCAGACAAAACCATAAATGAAGTCAGATAGAATCACCTTCAATACTATAGTCTTTATTAAAATTTAGGATACAGGCCTTGATGGTACAGAAGCCATCATAGAGACTTTTGGCCTCTGACCTACTTAAAACAGAATTAGTTACCTATGACTTAGGCGAATCGATCCCACATGTAGGCACATAACCTCAACCTACATAAGCACTGAGAAATTTTTAACACTTGGCTGGTCTGGTGAAGTGATCTCCAACCTTCTCCTTGTATCCAGTTATGGCAATAAATTCCCTTCTTTCCTAGTTTGTCTACTTCTCATTATTTGGTCTTAAAGACATGCAGCCAGACCCAGCTTGTTCTGGGAACAGTCATACTATGCAGTAACCTCTACCTAGGGAGAAGTACCAGGAAGTGTATCAATTCTGTCACCACACGTCAACCCATGGGATTGTCCAGGACAGACAGAGGTCACCTCACTGCTCATGGGTCCCAGTGCTCAGTATCTACAGAAAACTGAGCACCAGCCCTGTCCTTAGTAACAACCTAAAGTCAGAGTAAAGGGGAAAGACTTCCTCTGTTAGACACTGGAACTGAAACTGCCTTTGCAAAGTTACGACTGAGACAGTAAAACATCTAACTTAACTGACTCCATCTTGCTTCTAACCTCCAAGCTGTCCCTTGTTTATTCCTGAGACTAGGCCGAACTGAGAGAAACTTAGTAACAGTTCTTTCCCAAAGCAAACCTTCTTGCCTGGGGACTATATTCCCTTTGTAGGACTAATATTAGCCAAAAGATTAGAAATTATGGTTTAGGAATCATACAGCTAGAGGCCACAATATTCTGACCTTCCCTAAACTGCTCCTAAAATCAGTGCTTGAGATATTTTGCAGACCCTGCACTTGATGGATCACCTGGCACCACCCAGATCAATAAACTATCTCATCTGATCTTGTGGCCCCCACCCAGTAACTGACTCAGTGCAAGGTGACAGCTTTAGCTCCCTATGACTTCATCTCTGACCAATCAGTACTTCTTGCTTACTGGCTTCCCCCAACCCACCACGTTATCCTTAAAACTGCTCTCCCTGAATGCTCGGGGAAACTGATTTGAGTAATATAACTCAGGTCTCCCACAGAGCCTGCTGTGTGAATTCTTTCTCTATTGCAATTCCCCTGTCTTGATGAATCGGGTCTGTCTAGGCAATGGGCAAGGCGAACCCCTTGGGTGGTGACAGAACTACCAATGAGTCACACCTACCCACAGCATTTATGCTGCTAAGCCCTTAACCTCAGCTATTCAAAGAATTTACATCAGAGGAGACTTGATAGTACTGTGGATATGGAAGCCAGGCCCACCGTAAGTATTGCTCATGTAATTCACACCCACTGGAATCTTCCTCGGGATAAAATGGAATATCTCTACCAGAACTCATAGTAGGACACTTCACCTGGACCATCCCAAACTCGGGCATGAAAATGAACTCCACATGGACACAAACAAGAATGTCTGACAGATAAGAGTCAAACTGATCTAGGTTCTGGTGATGGGGGTTAAATACCACAGAAGTTGGCAAAGCTTCCAGTAGAGGAAGTAGCAGGACATTGGCTAGGCTCCCTCAAGTCACAAGAACTCAGGAAAACGTCAAAAGGGAGAATGAATGCCCATCACAAAAAGGAGCATTAATAACCTGAAATTAGATACATATCCTTACCAACTCAAAGAAGAGAAAACGACATCTCTTTCACAAACAGGTGTGAAAATAGTATCTTAGATCCCATTTCCAACACAGTGAGACACACAGCAATGAAATGTAGAAGAGGATACGGCACTACTTAGATGTGGTGATCCAAACCTCCTAAACCTCTAGTGTACTTAGTATGAGTTGTAATTACCTTCCACAACAGTCACCTTAGAACAACTCATGACATGAAAGGAAAATGTGGCAGATGCGGTCAGTCTCATTTTAGATCCTTGGACGATGTAAGGTCAAGGATCAGATTTTAAAGTAACAGATCATCCATCCACGGATAGAGCTGTTCTCCATGTTTGTTATCCATTCCCAACCACATTGGTCATCTCACTGCTTTTGTGGGCATGGAGCTCATACTTCCATGGAAAGGAGAGTCTTGGTGGTTATATTTTAATTATTAGGCTACCCTGGGCCACATCCTCATCTCCTTGGTCCCATTTTTTCATGCAAAGCCACATCTTAGCAGCATAAGGGATAGATGCCTCAGAAGTAGGACAAAGCTATAATGATCATGGCAGACAAGTGGAACAAAATGAGACTCTTGTCCCCAGAATCCAACTGATACACATTATGTACCTTCCTGAGACCCCATTACCATCGAGTGCCCGTCACTCCCGCCAGTGAACACTGCAGTTCCACCCCTTCAGTGGCAGCTATCTCAGCTTTGTCACCAGATCCTCCTCCTCTGGGCTTTGAGATCATTTCTAACAAAGTACCAGGTGGAGGCGGATGAATAATCTTCCAAAATATATTTGTCCTAAAATATTTGTCTTCCAAAATATATTTGTTCAGGATGTGTAAACATGTTATGTTAATGTC
Organism: Cacajao melanocephalus; assembly: GCA_963573385.1. Taxonomy (NCBI): domain Eukaryota; kingdom Metazoa; phylum Chordata; class Mammalia; order Primates; family Pitheciidae; genus Cacajao; species Cacajao melanocephalus. The sequence continues at coordinate 49,446 of CAUYLG010047251.1, read as the reverse complement.
TAGGGAGACAAGGAAATATATTGAAATAAAGTGGTGTACCCCTGAATTTAAGATTCCAGGTCGCATCCGGGGGATTCACTGTCAGAACAATTATAGACAAAGAAGCAGAAGAATAGATGAAAGTGATTTAAAATGTACTATCTGTTTTGACATGAAAAAAGGTCCTGAAGCTGCACATGGGTGAATAAGCCACAAGTCAAGCAATGGAAGGGACCTATGAATATGGGTAGGTCATAGAGTCCTATGATCTTCAAAGCAACACAGCCTTCCCTCACTGATCTTACCCAAGAGCCTTTTCAAACTTGTAACGAAGAAAGTAGATTTGTTAAAACTTGGTGGCCATTTGTTAAAGCAGGAACAAAATTGTACAGGTAGTCTGTTAGTTCTGTCCATCTATTTTCCGAGAAATCCAGTAAGCCACTTTAGTTTCATATAAGAAACCTCAGATGTATTCTTTCCCTGGGAAGCATGATCCAGGAACATAGCTGCGTATCTTCTTTTCCTTACCAAATAAAGATGCTGGTAATATCCAGTGTTCAATTTAAGTTTCCAATGACTACATGAATACCAAAGCATGAATTAAGCCTTACACAAGAAAAAGTAGGTCTTAACTACTTCAATTTTCTGTGGAAGAAATTAGGCATATAATGAAAAACCTTCCCATGGTATCCTCAATACCCTGAAAACTTCCTTATTAGATATATACCTATTAAGGAGAAGTACACCAATTTTATTTAAATTATCCATGTAACAAGACTAAAAAATACTCATGTTGACAATGACCTACTACTGCCACTGTCTCTGAATGTTCTGGGACAAGAACATTCAGTTGGTGCCAAATGCATGGAGAGAAAAAGCCTGAAGCTCCTAGCACTCTACATTCAGTGCATTCAACGCATTCTGCATTTAGTCTTTTACCTCTGGATGAGCTGAAGATGCTGCATTGAACTGAGAGTCTGCAAGAGCAGATTTAAATGTCACCACAAGAAGATACCTGCTCCTTCCAAGGTGAGCAGTTCATAGAATTTGTTCTACTCAACAGTCTAGAGAGAGGAAGAACCCCATGTGAATTTAGGTTATATAATTAACACTGCAGACATAGGTCCTAAGCATCAGCAAGGCATGTTCTCATTCTTGAGGTCTTCAAGCAAAGAAGGAATTTCTCCTTAGTACTTCTTAGCCCTACATAGTCTAATGAGCAGAGGTCATATAGAAGATTGGGACCAGTGTACCAGGCTTATGATACTGTGATGATTAAAACCGAGGGTCAACTTGAAGAATTCTAAGTATTGTTTCTGGGTGCATCTATAATGGTGTTGCCAGATGCTGGAAGGTCATGGCATGACCTGCTTATCTGGCACAGAAAGCTTATGGAATGCCATGCTCCATGACTCAAGGAAGGAATGCCTCTTGGAAGCACAAGAATGCTACCAAGACTTGCTGGCTCTTATTTATGACCCCTTTAACTTAATCATTAAGTCTAGAATAGAATTTGTTCTATAGGCCTCAAAGAGGCCAAACTGCCCTAGCTATATATCACCTGCCTGACACACCATTCCCTTATCTTCTCCCATACTCCTACCACATTCTTGCTTTCTGTTGTACACCAATAAATGGTTTGGCTCTCCAGAGATTGGTGCCTCCGCAGCCTCCATACTCTCTCTGCTCCCACTGCCCCCAGTCCCCAGTTTATGCACTCATCTTTTCTCATTGGTCTCCGCCGTCCCTTGCAACCCCCACGGTCTGTATCAGGGCTGGTCCCCGACACCAAAAAGATTTTAAACCCTTTGAGTTGGTCTGGGGAGATTATCTTTGACCTTCTCCCTGTAGCCAGTTACAGCTATGAATTCTATTCTTCATTAGTCTTTTTACTGGGCTTCGAGAAAATGCAGCTGAACCTGGCTTGGTTCTGGGAACAAAGCTGCCTTTCCTTCTGTCCCTGAAAGCAGATAGGTACAGATAACAAGTGAAATCTCTACATAAGATGAATATAGAATAGGTAACTGTGTAAAGTGCCAATTTACTGAGGAGAAGATGGATACATCATTGACTACCCCCTACCTGCTGTTTTTCTCTTGCAATGTGTTGATTATCAGTATCCTCCCTTCTCCCTCCAGCCTGCTTTTCCCTTTTAAAGAATGGCACAGACCAGAGACTGATTCTGTTTCCTCCTCCTGGGCATATCTTTAACCTTGGCAAAATAAACCAAGTTGACTGAGAATTGTCTCATACTTTTTGGTTTTAACTGCAAGGAGTGGAGCTTCAGTTGATTCAGTCTCTGGAACTGGGCTGCCAAAAATAGCCTGCTGCAGGTGGAGTTATCCTGCATGTCTCGAGCAATGTGAAGCAGTGGCAACATCAAGGGATGCCCTGAGCACATACCCTTCACTGAATAGCTGCTCACTGGAAGCTGAGCAGTACTCTGCACCAGGAGGCTCTTAGCACCAAGGACTCATCTGGACCTAAGGAGATGCTGACATGTTACCACTAGTTTCCAAATGAACAGGTGTTTTAACCTCCATGTTCTTGAAGTAACTTTATATAGAAGGGTATTGCTAATTCTAATTGTCACAAGATGTCCTCTGGTGCTGAAGCTCAGGAAGTGTGCACATGAAGATTAATGCAGAGGCAAAGTGAGTCACTAGGACTTATAGATCAAGATTTCAGATGCTTTGGAGGCACAAGAAATTAAGAAGCCCAGAACACCATTGTCATCACTGGGGAAGGGATGATAGGAAGTATCCATTGTTCAAATGAAATGTAGACTTAATTCTTATTTCCTCCAGAAATTGAGCTTGAAGTTTAACAAATTACCAATTTCATATCATTTCCCCTTAAGCTGTAGAGAGGTACACAGTAAGATTCAGCAGTTGCCATGTATTAAAATATTCAAACAAGTGTGAAAAGTCACTTCCGTGTACAGTACCAGTGGTAGGCAGATTGACACACAGACACCCTTGTCCTAATCCTTAGAACCTATGAAGATGTAATGGGACATGTCAAGGGGAATCAAGAGAACCTATGAGAAAAGTTTGCTAATCAGCTGACTGGTATTTAAGTGTCATCCAGGGGGGTCCACTGTCATCACAGGGGAATTGACAAAAAGGTGGTGCAAATGCAGGAGACAGATTTAAATCATTCCACATTCAGTTCTGCACTTCTTACACACCCTTTCCTATATGTCTACCTGAGATAGCACAGCTTAAGAGAGCATCCAGCTTCGGCTTCAAGTGGTGGCTACTTAACCAAGGTGAATGACCCTTTAGCCAGGTTCAAAAACTGGTGTATTTAAGGTGCATCTTCAAAAGGCATTTTCTGACCAAGCAACCAGAACCAATGGAATAAAGATCAAAGGAAGGCAATTCCAGAAGGTGTCACCACACTAAGATACTGAGCCCCATGGCTCACTTACAGATCTTCCCATAGGAGAGAATGAAGTCGCTGAGATCTTAGAGCCCTGGTTTGTGAGCCTTGGAAAGACCACCTTAGTTGTCCAGGCCCACTATCCTGGGAACATATTTAAGTAAAAATCAGAACATGTGTCTCTTCCAGGACATCGTGAGGTGAAATATCACTAAGCCATCTCATACTTGCAGATGGGAATGCCTCATAAGGGCATTTGAAACATAAGGAACAAGTCTCAGACCAAGACAGGATGACTTAGGCTGTCACCATCAAGGGCTGGGAAGATGAGAATCACATACCTCAGAGACTTGTTACCAGACTCAAAGCAAGATAGCCTTGGATACCTTCACCTTGCTTAGTGTTGTGTTGGGTCCACCCTGCACTAAGGACTCATCGCTGCCAGGACTACAGTTGAAAGGTTGTAGGCACATCTCATGCTGCCGCCTTATGACTGGGCAGATCAAATGAGAAGGCAGTGTTTCCAGGCCAGGTTTCACTGGGATTTATAGGTCTACAGATGGAAAGTTAGGATGGAAATAGACATCCCTTGACCAAGGCATAAGTTGCTCATACACAAGTTAGAATTAGACAGTTCTTTGGAAGACCTCACCCGAATCATCCCAAGTGTTCTTAGAAGGAACACTTAGACAAAAGCAGCAGCGTTATCAGGCAGATGAGGATGAAAGGACAACCTAGGTCATCCAGGAGGGGCTCCGATGGTGGCCACCACTGCTCCCCATGCTCACACTCTCCTTTGGGAAAATGCCTAAGCAAACTAGCTTTGGAAGGACTACCCTTAGAAGATCAGGACAGTGTCTACTCCAACACCACACCTGGGTAAGGCTCAACCAGGGACTGCAAAGCAAGATAGAGCTTAAGAACACATCATTCTCTCCCCTTTATGATTTAACCCTGGGGGTTTCTGTGGGAAAGCAGCCCATTCCCGGGCCACATGTTCCTGCAAGAACTATGAGCCTAAGGATAAGGTGACACTTCAGGAGAACTGTTCCCCCGAAAGAGCGTAGATTGCTAAGAGGGAGGGGTATGCCACTGGTGTGCAGTAACTGACTTGAGTTATATAGGTGTGATGGTATCATTGAGGGTTAATTTGATGGGATTGAAGGATGCAAAGTATTGTTTCTGGGTGTGTCTGAGGGTGTTGCCAAAAGAGATTAACATTTCAGTCAGTGAACTGGGAGATGCCGGCCTATCCTCAATCTGTGCAGGCGCTATCTAATTCAGCTGCCAGCATAAAAGTAGACATGGAAAGGGCAGACTGGCTGAGTCTTCTGGCCTCCATATTTCTCCTACGTTGCATACTTCCTGCCCTTGAACATTAAACTCCAAGTTCTTCAGTTTTTGAACTCTTGGACCTATACCAGTTGTTTGCCTTCAGCCAAGGCTGAAGACTGCACTGTCGACTTCCCTACTTTTGAAGTTTTGGGACTCAGATTGGCTTCCTTGCTCCTCCGCTTGCAGATGGCCTGTTACAGGACATCACCTTGTGATGTAAGTCAATTCTCCTTAAAATTCCTTTCATATCTACATCTATCCCATTAGTCCTGTCCCTCTAGAGAACCCTATAAGTAGATGTAGAAACTCAAAACTTGGGCAGCCATTTTGTGCCCATGAACAAATGAGTTGGGACTTGTTCCAGCATAGGACTTAAATCTCATGGTATCTAAGGTAGACCTTGTTATAGATCTTTAAACATTCATCTTGTGGAGTTTTAAAAATGAGACAAAGTAAAACAATTCAGTGAAAGTAGAATAGTCTCCCATTATCAGTTTGGGGACACTTGATTCTAGCCATTTCTGGGAAACAAAGACCAAATGGGATATGACATCCAAAAGAGTGTCTTCCCAGAAAAGCCTCCATCACAAGATGGGAGCTGGGAACTTGACTGTGCCATCTGGATGGCCTTGCTGTAGTAGGTACAGAGCCCACCTCTTTTGAAAGGAGAACCCAGGAGGTCTGGCATTCTTCTGGAATGATTGGGCAAGCCTGGCAGAGGCTGGGGGCATGTCTTATGCCACATTCTCTGTGCCTACTTATTTCTGGCATAGCTAGGAAAAACTGCACCATGCCAGCTCCTTGCATCCCACTGTAAGCTCCTTCCTTGAGTCCATTTTTCAGCACTTGTGCTTTCACCAAAGTCTCTCAAGGCTGCTCAGCTTCTGGCAGAAAGTATCTCTCTGAACCAACCTAGATTCCACTGATAGGAGCTGGAGGTGGAGAAAAAAGCCCACCATAAAAGATAACACAGCTTATAGCTCTGATCTCTGAAAAAGACTGGGACTCAAACATGAAACAAGTTCAACTTCTAATCTCATCCTGTGGGACTAATCAGCAACCTCATCATTGAGAAAATCCACCCAGGCTAAACTCATCTGACTTTCTGTGGGGGCAATCAGGAGCACAGAGCACCCAGATATATTGTGGTAGCATCACTGAGGACCAAGGCAATATCTCAGACCCACTGGTTGCATTTTCAGTGACCACAGCTTTGGCTCATGATTCTGCCCAAACTGAAAAGTCAGTTAAGCCTAGCTGTGTGATACCATGGTGACTGTTTTAGAATTGAGACTTGTTCTGTTCCATGTCTCTCAGATGAGCCCCTCTCTTCCAGGTAGGGCTGTCAGTGTTGACTATGACAGGCCTGGTGCTCAGTCTGTCTGGGACATCTACCAACAGCATCCGGGAAAAAATGAACTTCCATGAGACACCTGGTTTCCAAGCTTTCTGCATTCAGTCCTTTATGTCCTCTGTTAATCCTTATCCCTTGAGAGTCCTCAGATGTGAGGGAACTTTGGGAAGACAACTTGGATGATCCACTTCAAACTTGAAAATACACACATTGAAATACAGTCTGAAGTACCAGTTAAGGAAGAGCTTCAGAAACTCGAGATGAAAAATATTAAGTATAAGAACATATGCATGTTAGTTCCAGGAGGAGAGCAAGAAAGGATTATTTGAAAACGATAGAAAACTTCCTAAATTTCATGACAAACTTTCATCTTAGAAATTTAATACAAACTTGAGTAAATTCCACTCCACAGCTAGACACATCACAGTGAAACTGTAGAAACAACGTTAAAAGCAGGAAGAGAAAAGCCAAGCAACTTAGGGCACTTAATAAAATTATAACTTGTATTCTCATCAAAAGCCATGGGGACCAGAGGGCAATGGGATGACATTCCAAGTGTCGAAAGACTTGCATGAGTTTTCTATATCCAGTGAAGCTGTCCTTCAAGAATGCAGAAGGCCCCTGCAGATAGAAAGCTAACTGAGGTGATACATGCCCTCTTGTCCCACTCTCCCATCCTTAACTCTCCCCAATGAGGTACAAAACTTAACTCGAGAGCTCACACCTTTGCTGTAATGACTTCTTGGCCTGATAAATCAGGTTACTCAGCCCTGAATGTATGGTTTCCTTGGATCACTAATTTCTTTCACAGAAGAATGCCAGGCAGGGAATGAGAGGAGTGAACATCAGCTCACAGCATCACACCTGCCCCAGTGACTACACTCCTGCAGGGGAGGAGGAACAGCCATCCTCCTCAGTGGAAGGGCAAATTCAACAAATTGTGGTAGATAAGGTAGCATGGAAAAGCACTCCTACAAACACCTCTTCCTTATGATCCCACCAAGGACAGGGAGACACACAAGTGACATTGGTACCTATAATGACAGGCACTACCATGAGCAGGACTAAGGGTAATTCCTAGAAAAGATTTGTAACTGAAGAATTGTATGGCTTGTCTCATGGTATGGGCCATCAAGTTACTCCTTGTTCAACGTCTGTCTTATGCAATTGGACTATTATTTCCCACAAAGCAGGCAGAAAAACATAACACTGTGAATTCAACAGATTGCCTCCCTGAAGGGAAGTCCTCAGTGGACTTTTGCCCTATGCTTACCTGCCTCTCAGGAGCACACATGAACCAAGATTCCCCTACCAATCCATAGGCCTATGACAACAGTTTGTTGTGGACCGCAGATTTGGTAATTGCCGACTCGAGCTTTCCTTGAGAGCATCATGTCATTCAACACTGCTGCATGGCACCACGGCCCATCCTTAAGCCTTGGCATCTCCTGGGCAGGACTGGCCTATGCAAAGCTGGGAGGAGAGCACCCAACTCAGGTGTGTCCCCAGGCAACATAGCCTGGCACACAAGCCCTCTGGATCCCACCATCAAACGCCACAAATTTCTCCTGGAAACCATGTGATACATTGTACCACCATTGCAAAGAAAGGGGACAGATATATCAACCTAAGGAATTTTATGCAGAAGTAGGATCTTATAAACATGGCCATTTCAGCTCTTTGATATGTCATCTTCAAGTGTTCATTCTGTAAATAAAGGCAAGGGTTACCACATGATATTCAATATAAAGTGTTTTAGTCTTCATGTAATTCTATTGCTTTCAGTTACTTATAGCAATAAAGGACTGGTGGTTTTCCCAACAAGATATCAAGGCTGGTAAGGTTTCTCTCTATAAAATAGAAGCCTTTTACTTGAAAAGGCTACTCTGAGGATGTACTGGATATGGGACAGGTTCCATTAGGCACTTTTGCCCTTTTCTGTGAGAGCAGGAGTGGGAGGACTGCTGATATGTGCATCATTTTGTAGATAGTAAGCATTACACATAAATGAGCAGTAACTCACCTCCTTCTTAGGGCCTCTATGGCCAGGATCAAAGTCAGGGTACCATAGTCCTGGAATACAAGGATGGATGAGAGCATCTTCGTCCCATATGGACTGGGGCAGCGGTAGGCTGAGAAATGTCTTAGACATACCCTTGATACAAACAGAATTATGACCAGCCACTGTGTTCTTCCCATAGGAAGCAAAAGGTAAATGGGCTAACAGCCAAACCTCCATTAGTTGGCAGAAGTCTGTAGATTGTAAATGGAGAAGAACTAGCTGAAGAATAAAATCCAAGACAAAAAAGAATAAGCCGTCAGAATTCAGAGTGCCAGAATTCAAAGACTAGCAGTTGTAAATGCTCAAATGGGGCAGACGTTTTCATTGAAGCCAAACTGAAATTGATGTAAAGCTAATGTTTTTAAGCATGTGTTAAAGGGACATGTTCAAGTTTTAACTATTTTCAGAATGATTTCACTGTATTAATGTGTTCCAGAGAGTGGGCTCAGTCTATGGACGTGTACCAGAACAAGTCAGAAGGGTGAATTCTCAGACCTATGACGTTCATTTTCTGACACTGAACATTGAAGCTCCTGGTTCTTGGGCCCTCATCCTTAGAGTGGCAGTTTCACTTTCAGCTCAGGCTTTAGATTCAGGCTGTGTTATGCCACCAGCTTTACAGGTACTCCAGCTTGCAAATGGCATGTCTTAACTTCTCGTCCCCCCATAATCACGTAGACCAATATTTGTAATCCATGTGTTCTGTTGGTTTGGCGTCACTGGAGAACCTTAACTAACGTGGTTTTTCTGACTAGAACACATCTCACCATTCCAACGTAAATGCTGACGTATGGATCACCTTGAATCATCATGGCCATAACCTACGTTTATGAACGTTTAAGAGCTCCATGGAGACAGATGACACTTGGGACAGAACCCAAACAATGTCATAATGACCTAAAAAACAGCTATTTCAGAGTCACATGCCCCCAGGGGGCCATTTTGACACAGCTGCTTCTGGGTCCTACAGTGTTTTGGTCTAAGTGTGAAGTTCAGATGTCAGAACTTAATCCCAAATGGGATAGTATTAAGGGATCCTTTAGGAGGTGGTTCTGCCCTCATGATGGGATTAGTGCCCACAAAGAGGCTTGAGAGAGCCTATTTCTTCTACCATGTAAGATACATATATATATGAAGACCAAAACATGAGGACAGAGCAACAAGGCACCATCTTTCAAGAGAGCAAACCCTCAGGCACCAAATCTGCTGGCACCATCTTGGACTTTTCGATCTCCAAAACTGAAAAATTTCTCTTGAAAGTTACACAGTCTATGGCACTTTTGTAGCAGCAGCCTAACTGAAGTACAAGATAGTAAATGAACCATAAGATGGTCAGAGGAGTAAGGACAAGAGGCTATCCATTTCTCTTGTATCTCAGAAGAGATGTCATGAAATACAGGACAAAGATTTTTCTACATAGAATGCAAAGTTGGTTCCAAAGGAAAAATTTCATGACATACTCTCAATGCAGCTGCATTTTCCATTGCCTCCCAAAACCTGTGCCCCTACATGCTACAAAAGCTCAATATTCTCCTTCAAGAGCATCACCAGCACATTAAGGATGAAAGGCTCTAAAATAACAGCTCGGTCCTGTAACCATCTCCTCGAGCTCTTCATGTTTCAAATCTTGAGATTCAAGCTCTGACTTAGATCTACCAAACTCAGCCATCTAAATTAATTTGTCCTGGCAAAACCGGTTTACCCAACAGTAACCCATTAGAATTCCAGGACAGGGTGCTGGCAGATGCTACCCATTGACATTTGACATCCACTGAGGTGGTCAGACCTCAGGCTTGCACTGGGACCAGGTTTCTGAATATGTTTTAATAGAACAGTTTTCAGAAGTTATAAAAATTAACTCTGATTCATATTAGATAGGTTTCCAGATAGTGTTTTTAAAAGGTAATAGAAATAGATCCAGTTCCATGGATACCAAAGCATAGAAAAAGTCACCAGGAATCCCAAATCTTGATTATATGCTAGCTTCTAGGAAGAGATTCTATCATTTTGAGATTCAGAAAAATCCTTTATCTGGTGTTCAGTGATAACCTCTGTAACAAGCAATTTGAGATCAGCATTCATATTCTTAGCTCCACAGCTAAGGTTTCTGCATGATTCTGCTACAGGAAGTCTAAGCTCCAGGTAACCACTGCCTGCTCAAAAGCAAGACCAACAAGGAGCTCCCACTACAGATGCCTGATCCCTCCTTCTAAGGCAAGAGTGAACCCAACAATGAGTTCTGCAGTTTGTAGCAGGCAATGGTGTTCTGATTCCCTCAGATCCCATTTTACCATAAGGCATGTCAGGAAACCACTGGAAGTCAATGGAACTCTTCAATGAGCATCAAGTTCCAGTTACACGTAAGTTCTAGAGATCTGAACTTTTGACTATATGGTTAATTTCTATTGTGGACTTTGTTGATAGAAGTGTTCTTACCACAACTTAAAAAGATCAGTGAAGGGAACCTACACATGTTGACCTAATATTAGAGAACTTCATGTAGTCGGTCTACTACACGTGTACCTAGACATTGTATTAATCCTTGCTAATGCAGGAGTGTTACAGAAACATGTAGATGCCTCCTCTACCTCCTAAATATGGCCAAGGAATGTCAGAGTGAGCAAGATTCTTAGTTCTTTAAAACAATACTACCAAATCTTAACCTCACTCACCTGTCTTAGCCTCCATCACAAGATGGGAGCTGGGAACTGGACTATGCCATCTGGATAGTCTTGCTGTAGTAGGTACAGAGCCCACCTCTCATATAAGTAGTAGGTACAGAACTCATCTCTCTTGAAAGGAGAACCCAGGAGGTCTGGCATTCTAGAATGATTGGGCAAGCCTGGCAGAGACAGAATAAGCTAAGAGACTAGCCAGAGTTCGTTTCAGTGACATTCTTCAACGTAGTTTGACTTAGCATGGCCAACAGCATACCTTCACTAAGTTCACGGTTATTCCAACTATCCTGCTCCATCACAATGGAGTCCACGAATGTTATTCGTCTTGATATCCTAGGAGCTTCTACACTGTTCCATAACATTCAAGGCATTGTTTGGTTAAACTTGGACAGAAAGAAGCAGGCACCCTAGGTGACAGCCAAATGTACTGCCATGAAGTTAGTACCAAAATTTAGGCTCTAACTACCCGTCAAAACTGTAGGCCTACCTCAGTGGCCTGGGTACATCAGAACATCCCTCCTATAGTTATTGCATCTTGTACCTACTCACAAGTAAGCAGCCTAATGATTAGTTCATGTTTTAGACTTCAGAGGCAACAGAGGTCCTATTTGCGTACTGCCCAGACACTTCCCAGGTTATATGAGATGCCAAGTTGAAGTGGAATCCAGAGTAAGAAGGTGATTGACCACAGGTACAAGCTGTTCTACCACTAGGGGCTTATGGCCCCATAATACATTCAGAGTTACTAATGTTATCTATGGTATATGGAGCCTTACATAGTCATGAAAATCCTACCTAGCTGTCTAGACTGTGGTTAAGTCCATGTCCTATTCTCCTGAAAAAGTCTCTGGCTTGCTGCTGGTCCTTGCTAGAGATCAAAGCAGATTGTAGGAAACCACATAACAGATTTGGTGGCTCAAGTAAAACCCAGTTTATGATAGCTTAGGTCACAATATTAGGCAAATACCATGACAGCACATCATAAAACAACAAAGACCAATTCTGAACTCCAGGAGGCACAGTGTATCTCAGGAGCAGGTGGCTCAGAGTCCCATGGTAAGTTTTGTTGCTTTGCCAGCTCTGTACTATTACCTTTAGGGATGTTTGATTAACTGAAGTGCGCAAACCTGGGTACAGATGGAGCCTGCAGAGTATGCTTGCAATACTAAAAAGCTGACAGTTACAGTCACAGCCCCAATTCAACAGTGGGCCTGAAAGGGAATAGGAAGCCCGACCAGGGAACAAGGGTTCAGACAGGACATTTATCTACTTTGCATAAAATACATGAATTATCACACATCGATGTATGCATTTTCATGGTCACCAAGCATGCTGTTATGCAGAGACAAGAGCCAAGACTGAGGACATCGGACCCTGACTCTTATAAGCACTCCATGCTTGCTCTCTGGAGGATCAATTTGGCAGGAATGTAGGCTGCTGCAGGGTAGGTTCCCAAGGACTCGGACTCACAGGGATATTCTCATGCAGCAGGATTATCAGGCAGTGCTTTACTGGATGACCACACCTGTGGAGCAAGGGAAGGAAGCAAGATTGGGCAGAGGGGAGAGTTGAGCCGAGATGCAGTCCAAGGGCCTCACTGAACCCTGCAGGGAACGCTCGAGTAGCATGACCTTTAAGGTTGTTCCAAGTTAGGATAAAAGGACCAGGCTGTCATATTTCCACACTGAGTAGGCACTGGCTAATAGGTCACTGCCAATTTTCAGCAGAGGAAAGCACAATAGAGGGTTAGCATCTGAGGCTGTCAGCCAAGAGCATTTCCAGAGGTGGAGGCAACAAGCCTTCCTCTGTCAAGATGGGATCTAGGCAGCACATCACTGTGCCCACCACAAAGGCTATTAACGTGGACCTCAACACAGCATGTATTTCATCTCTATGCTAAGCTCTATGCTAAGTTGGGATTCATGGTCTCATAATGTTGCATAGGATTGAGAATAGTCCCAGAGAGAAGATAAAGACCCAGTCTTGCTCTTTGCCCCCTAGCCTACTCTCTGGAGTATGACAAATGCTATGGGAGAATTCCTGAGACACTTATGTCAGATTTCATGTTTATGAATTCATAATGAAGACAGCAGCATTGTGTCTTACTCAGGTCTATACTGCAGGTCTTGGAAATATCCCGATCCTGCATCCTGTGGTACTACTAAATGACATTATTAAAGAGGATTTTAATCCTACTTTGAAACTTATTACACCCTCTTTTAAGCTAAGTTCTTCCTGTAACGTCAAACTCTTCAGCACTGCTAAAGCCAGGTGTCATATCTGCCTTCTTACTTGACCCCTTCCTTCCTCTGAAACCACTTTCTGGAGTTGACTTCTAGGACATTAACCACCTTGGCACTTTCCTATCACACTGACAATTGGCCTCTTTGTACCATTTGTATTTCTTTTTGCTCAAAACATTTTAGTAGCCATAAACATGGAATTCAGTCTCACTGAACAAAGACAAGTCTACTTGTGATCTGATCCCATATGAAGAGACAATTCTGATCTAATATTGAAGAGAAACTCTTGCTCAAACTTTCATAGTAGTTGTGTGAGAAGAATACCTGAAGTTGTTAAAATGGTCTGTTTCATATAAAAACGCTGTAATGGGATAGCTCAGTATTAAGATCTAAGTTATAGAGTTACGTGAATACATCTTCTAGAAACATTTAGAAGATGGAAGGTATTCTGTTCTCATATTTTTGAAGTTTCACATGGGTTAAAAGGTCCTTTTGGAGAACTAGATACAGCATTCCTCATGTCACTTTTTCCACTGAGTTTAACATCTAAAAACCTTTGACCAAACAGTCCTTTAGAGCTGGTCTAGTGTTTACCTTTTTCCAAGACTTCCATAGAACTCTCATTTGCAGTAAGATCTTTTCTGTTTTTTGACTACTTCAGTTATAAGTTCCCATGCACAGAGGTAGCAATTGGCCTACTTTTAATGAAGACTAACAAGAAAAGGTAAGTGATATAGGCTTATCCAAGTGTTCATCTTCTAAAGGTTGCCACATAAACATGTGCTGAAGGGACGCTACTAAGCAAGGGATGACATTTACCTCTGCAATTTATTGGCCAAACTAAGCCACCCACCAAAGGAATGGCCAAGTCATTTTAGCTAGGAAATGGTCAGCATCTCAATTACTTGCAAACAGCTCTTTGGAAGGTATTCAGTCCTCAAATACTTGAGACTTTTCATGGGTAAAATACTGTCTTTTTCAGCTCCATCAAGTTACTTGTTTTCTTCTCTAAACTGGTTATTCTAGTTAGCAATTACTCTTTTTTCAAGGTTCTTAGCTTCCTTGTATTGGGTTAGAACATGCTTGTTTAGCTCAGAGAGGTTTGTTAATTACCCACTTTTTGAAGCCTACTTCTGTCAATTCATCAAACTCATTCTCCATCCAGTTTTGTTCCCTTGCTAGTGAGGAGTTGTGTTCCTTTGGAGGAGAAGAGACTTTCTTGTTTTTGGAATTATTGTGAAGCATACACAAATATCAATAGCAGAATCAACCAAGCAGAATAAAAGATCAGTGACTGAATATCAACTTAATAAAAAAGTATGAAGACAGTATTTGAGAATAAATGAAAACAAAGCCTCCAAGAAATATGAGACTATGTGAAAAGACCAAACCTATGTTTGATTGGTATAACTGGAAGTGTCAGGGAGAATGAAACCAAGTTGGAAAACACACTTCAGGATATTATCCAAGAGAACTTCCTCAACCTAGCAAGACAGGCCAACATTCAAATTCAGGAAATACAGAGAACTCCACAAAGATACTCCTGGAGAAGAGCAACCCCTAAGACAATCATCAGATTCACCAAAGTTGAAATGAAGGGAAAAATGTCAAGGGCAGCCAGAGAGAAAGGTCAGGCTACCCACAAAGGGAAGCCCACCAGACTAACAGTAGATCTCTCTACAGAAGCCCTACAAGCCAGAAGAAAGTGGGTGTCAATATTTAATATTCTTGAATTTTCAACCTAGGATTTCATATCCAGCAAAACTAAGCTTCATAAGCTAAGGAGAAATAAAATCCTTGACAGACAAGCAAATGCTGAGAGATTTTGTTACCACCAGGCCTGCCTTACAAGAGCTCCTGAAGGAAGCACTAAACACAAAGGAAAAACTCATACCAGCCACTGCAAAAACATACCAAATTGTAAAGCCATCAACACTATGAAGAAACTATCAGCTAATGGACAAAATAACCAGCTAGCATCGTGACAGTATCAAATTCACAAATATTAACCTTAAATGTAAACTGGTTAAGTGGCCCAATCAAAAGACACAGAATAGCAAATTGGATAAAGTGGCAAGACCCATTGGTGTGCTTTATCCAGGAGACCCATCTCATGTGCAAAGACACACATAGGCTCATAAAGGTATGGAGGAATATTTACCAAGAAATCGAAAGCAAAAAAAGCAGGGGTTGCAATAGTTACCTTTGATAAAACAGACTTTAAACCAACAAAGATCAAGAGACAAAAAGACAAAGGGTGTTACATAATGGTAAAGGGATCAATACAACAAGAGCGAACTCACCTCTAAATATATATGCACCCAATACAGGAGCACCCAGATTCATAAAGTTCTTAATGACCTACAAAGCGACTTAAACTCTCACACAGTGGTAGAGTTTAACACTCTACTGTCAATATTTGACAGATCGAGATGGAAAATTAAGGACATTCAGGACTTGAACTCAGCTCTGGACCAAGACCTAATTGACATCTACAAAACTCTCCACCCCAAATCAACAGAAAATATATTCTTCTCAGCGTCGCATCACACCTATTCTAAAATTGACCACATAATTAGAAGTAAAACACTCCTCAGCAAATGCTAAAGGAAAATTGTAAGTCTCTCAGACCACAGTCCTGTCAAATTAGAACTCAGGATTTAAGAAACTCAAAACCGCACAACTACATGGAATCTGAGCAACCTGCTTCTGAATGACTACTGGGTAAGTAATGAAATTCAGGCAGAAATAAGTTTTCTGAAACCAATGAGAACAAAGACAACACAGAATCTCTGGGACACAGCCCAAGTAGTGTTTAGAGGGAAATTTATAGCACTAAATATGCTTACAAGAGAAAGCAGGGAAGATCTAAAATCGACACCCTAACACCACAATTAAAAGAACTAGAGAAGCAAGAGCAAACAAATTCAAAACCTAGCAGAAGAAAGATACATGAAAGACCCTTCAAAAATAATAACGAGTGAATCCAGGGGCTGTCTTGAAAACAAAATAGACTGTTAGCCAGACTAATACAGAATCAAATAGATGCAATAAAAAATGAGGGGATATCACCACTGATCTCACAGAAACAAACTACCCTCAGAATACTATAAATGCCTCTATGCAAATATAAAAAATCTAGCAGAAATGGATACATTCCTGTACACATACACCCTCCCAAGATTAACCCAGGAAGTAGTCAAATCACTGAATAGACCTCAGAGCAAGTTCTGAAACTGAGGCAGCAATAGCCTACCAACCAAAAAAAGCCCAGGACTAGATGGATTCACAGCTGAATTCTACCAGAGGTACAAAGAGGAACTGGTACCATTCTTTCTGAAACTACTCCAAACAATAGAAAAGAGGGACTCCTTCCTAACTCATGAGGCCAGCATCATCCCAATACCAAAACCTGACAGACGCACAACATAAAATTTCCGGCCAATATCCCTGATGAACTTCAGTGCAAAAATCCTCAGTGAAATACTGGTAAGCCAAATCCAGCAGCACATCAAAAAGCTTATCCACCATGATCAAGTTGGCTTCATCCCTGGGATGCAAGGCTGGCTTAACATATGTAAATCAACAATCCATCACATAAACAGAATCAATGACAAAAACCACATGATTCAATAGATGCAGAAAAAGTCTTCGATAAAATTCAACAGTGCTTCATGCTAAAAACTCAATAAACTAGGTAGTGATGGAATGTATCTCAAAATAAGAGCTATTTATGACAAACCCACAGCCAATATCACACTGAATGAGCAAAGGCTAGAAGCATTCCCTTTTGAAAACTGACACAGACAAGGATGCCCTCTCACCACTGCTATTTAACCTACTATTTGAAGTTCTGGCCAGGGCAAATCAGGCAAGAGAAAAAGATAAAGGTTTTTTTTTTTGTTTTTTTTTGTTTTTTGTTTTTTACTGATTACATAATTTTATATTTAGAAAACCCCATTGTCTCAGTCCAAAATCTCCTTAAGCTGATAAGCAACTTCAGCAGTCTCAGGATACAAAATCAATGTGCAAAAATCACAAGCATTCCTATACAACAATAGAGCCAAAATCACGAGTGAACTCCCATTCACAACTGCTACAAAGAGAATTAAATGCCCAGGAATACAATTTACAAGGGATGTGAAGGACCCCTTCAAGGAGAGCTACAAACCACTGCTCAAGGAAGCAAGAGGACACAGATAGAAAAACATTCCATGTTCATGGACGGGAAGAATCGATATCATGAAAATGACAATACTGCCCAAAGATTTATTTATTCAGTGCTACTCCCATCAAGCTACCATTGACTTTATTTACAGAATTAGAAAAACATACTTTAAATTTTATATGGAACCAAAGAAAAGCCAATATAGCCAAAACAATCCTAAGCAAAAAGAACAAAGCTGGAGGCATCACACTTCCTGACTTCATACTATAAGGCTACAGTAACCAGAACAGCATGGTGCAAGTGTAAAAATAGATACATAGACCAATGAAATAGAGCAGAGGCCTCAAATAATGCCACATATCTACAACCATCTGATCTTTGACAAAGCTGATCAAAACAAGCAATGGGGAAAGGATTCCCTATTTAGTAAATGGTGTTGGGAAAACTGGCTAGCCACATGCAGAAAACTGAAACTGGACCCCTATACAAAAACTAACTCCAGATGTATTAAGGACTTAAACATAAGACCTAATACCATAAAAACCCTGGAAGAACACCTAGGCGATAGTATTTGAGACAGACATGGACAAAACTTGATGACTAACACCAAAAGCAATGGCAATAAAAGCCAAAATTCACAAGCGGGACCTAATTAAAGGGCTTCTGCAAGCAAAAGAAACTATCATCAGAGTCAACAGGCAACCTATAGAACCTACACAGAATGGGAGAAACTTTTTGCAATCTCTTCATCTGACAGAGCGCTAATATCCAGGATCTACAAAGAACTTAAATTTGTAAGGAAAAACCACCCCATCAAAAAGTGGGCAAAGGATAAGAATGTACACTTCAAAATACATTTATGCAGCTAACCAACATGAAAAAAGATCACTGAAAGACACCCGTTTGCCTCAATTCACATATACTTCCTGTACTGACATTCTGTTTTTGGTTTTTGTTTGTTTGTTGCCATTGTACTTTGTAGTTACTTTGTTGGGCCATATTTGACAATCTCTAAACTCTAGTGCAAAGAAGAATCTAGGACATCCCTCAGTGATGACCCTAATCCACCCATTTTGTGCTTAGTCCATGATCCCATTGTCCCCTGAGAAGTTACCTAAGGGCTCAAAGGGCCTGTTGCCCAGTTTTCCAATTAAGAAAAAAAAATGCCATTCAGAATCATCTGTTCTCCTAAACCACAAACTCAAAATCTCTCTTAGATGCTAGGACATGAAAGGACAATCTGTTTATTGTCCGTCTCTATTGGGTCTATTTTAGCCATGTCCATCCTCAGACTGTAAGGTAAGTTCTGGTATCTGGCAAGACCTGTCCAGCCTACTGGGCAGATCTCTCCCTAGCTCCAAGTGGAGTGGGTTTCCATCAGTTGTGCCTGGAACACCTTGTAATCAACTCAGATTATGTCTGAGTTTCCCTAGGCTGTAGCTTCTTAGGAGTAGAACTGGGGTTCTGCCCAGCTTCCTGCTGCTACCTGGACCAGATACCACTGGGCCTTCATAAAACAAAGCCTCGAGCCATTCCCAGTTGAACAGATAGTCTTGAAAGCACTGGAAAAGGCATTTACCAGGCATCACAGCCTGGTGGTGTGGAAGAAGCCATCTGATAAAGGGTGCTGTGGAGTATTCATCACCCCCATCCCAGAAATCATACGGCAAAACTCCCATCTTCCCGAGAGTGTTAGAAGATGAGACCTTTGAAAGGTTCTCAGGCCATCAGAAGCAAACTGCCTTAAGATTAGTACCTGTTTAAAAAGGGACACCAGTGAGCTGGCTTCTGTCTCAAGTCATAGAAGGATTTAAGAAAGCAGCTCTCTAAAAGCTAAGGAGGAGGCCTTAGACATCAGTTCTGCAAGCACGCCGATTCTTGGACTTCCCAGCCTCCCAGACTAAGAAACAACTTGTTTAAGCCACTCAGTATGATATTTTTGTCACAATAGCCTGCATAGGCTAAGGGCTTGACATCCAGATTATGATGCAAGCCCTCCCAAGTATGACCTTATATAGGCCCCACGTTTCACGTTGGGGTGCTTCTCATGGGACACAGATAGCAACTTCCTTATTATTCCTGCTGTGCCATGCCAGTGGAGCTTGATTTTGTTCTCTGCCACTGCAATAGAAGGCATATAGGGATATGGCTAACCTGCGGCTGGTCTGTTGTAGCTCTACACTTATGCCAAGGGTACCTAGAACCATGACACTGACCTTGGCCAAGGTAAGGGTCTAGCTAGTGTTTTTAATCTTTGAGACACCAGAAACATCCTATGCCAGCTTGTCTATGCTGTATTGAGAATGCATAGGTTAGTCCACACCTCATTTACTCAGTTACTCAAGCTGTGGGTCATGTCCACAGTAGGGAATAGACTCCAGTTAACTTGTGCTTCACTTCCTTGAGGCCAAGATGTCTTATACACATTAGTGACTTGTGATGCAGGAATAAGGTACATCTATGCCACAAAGGACCTAGGAGTCTATACCTGTGTCCCTTTGACCCTCAGAAAGTTAGCATTCATAAGGTCACCGCAGCTTCTCTTGTAGGGCAGGACAGGCAGGTGTTACAGTCATACCTAGAGACTCAGTCATTCAATCTATGACTTAGATTTTAACCAACAGCCTACAGAGTAGGTAGTAACTTCTGAAAACATCCATGTCACCCTTCTCTCATGCTCAGGGACTTCCAGTTTGTGAGTGGAACCTGCACCAAGCTGAATAGGAAGCAGCTCTGTATACATATGGGAAAGCCTATGCCATTTCCCACAATGGCCCACATTCAAAGGCCGTCATACTCAGCTCTTCACTAAGGAGTAAAGAAAAGGGAGCAACCCAAACACTTGTTCAGAGTTATTTGTCAACTGAAGAAGGTATCAATAAGCAGGTCAAAGAACTAGATATAAACCCAAACCAGGACCCAAGCCTTAAGGTAGGAGCCTCTACAGGCCTCTGAGCCACAGAGCCCACCAGCAATGCAAGCACCAGATCTGACAATCCTGGGCTATGGGGCAGTGAGTGGCACCTGGACTGCTTTCAGGTCTGCCACACAGTAGATCCTTAGACATCTGTGGGATCCATTTGGGATACTGAGGCCAGATGTCTCCACCTCTGCACAATTTATCATGCCTGGAAACTCCCTAGTAATTGATTAAACTGCGATGGGAAAGGGGATGGTCTAGAGAACGCACTTTAAAGTCAAACCATTACAAAATACAAATTGGCATGAAGAACCTGTGACCCCCGCCACCTCCACCACTTGCTCTTCTCATGCCTGACTTGAATACTATTGCCCACAGGAAAGTATTCATGTTGACAAAGACGATAAAAAAAGGAAACCTCTCTATTCTTTACAAAGGGTAAAAACTAGCCTTTAGGTCTAATTGATGTTACAGATTATTTGATTTTTCTGATCAAGAGCGTATCATGAAGAATGAGAAACTCAAGTCCTACCCAGTATGCCCAAGACAACTCAAATTCAAGGTCATTAAAGCCAAATTAAATGGCAAAGTCATGGAAACCAACATTGAAACAGGACTCAG
The DNA here is from genome assembly GCA_963573385.1 of Cacajao melanocephalus. Classification (NCBI taxonomy): domain Eukaryota; kingdom Metazoa; phylum Chordata; class Mammalia; order Primates; family Pitheciidae; genus Cacajao; species Cacajao melanocephalus. Next base: position 28,702 of record CAUYLG010047251.1, on the reverse strand, counting down.
ATCACGGGAGCTCCCTGAGGTTGTGCCTGGTAGTGGGGAGGCTGAGGTTCCGCTGACAACCCTCCCCGTTCCTGAACAGAGGCAAGAGAAATAACCCTCCTGGCCAAAGCCAGCCATTCGTAAGGACTTTCAGCAAACCAGGAATAAAGAATTTCTGGATAACACACTTAACAGCTAACATCCTCAATTGTGGGCGACTATATGCTTTCCCCTAAGATTAGAAACAAAGCAAGTATGTCCCCCTTCTCATCATTCCTATTCAACATCACACGGGAAGTCCTAGCAGGTAAAGAGCAGAAGGCACACCAATTAAGATTTTTTCCACATATGACATGTAGAAGAATCATCAAGCAAGCACTGGTGGTTGGAAGAAAGGATGAGACACGTTTACTGCAGACATGAGATCCTCTCCAACCTGCATAGCAGTAAAGGGCAGAACAATCCTTTTCCTCCCTAGGGCTGGATGATGCTGAGGACATGGAAACATTAAATCTTCCACACAGCACTGAATGCTGGCTTAGTACTTATTGCTTGGTGGTTTGTGATCATTTGAGTATCTGTCTCATTTCTTTAGTAGCATCACCATCACCCTAACAATGACAGTTGCTGCCCTAACTGAAGCTGAGCTGTGGCATGTTTGGGCCATTTGTACAAGCTGGAACTCTACCTCACTTGGCCAGAGAAGGGTAGAGAGCTCTCTAAGCTGACTCTGGAGCTCCAGCATCTTGGAACGGGACCCTTGAGGTTCTTCTAGACAAACCTGTCCAGGTACTGAGGATCCTCATTGTAGAAACTGAGTAAACTACCTGGATGACTCATGCAAGTATCCATGGTGAGGGTCTCTTCTGATTAGAGAAGATGGAATTGAACTAAAGGAACCCATTTCTGATATTGAGCCTAGACCCACATGCCACACAGATTCCTGCCCAAAGCTGTCAGAGATGGATATATCCCATGGAACATGGATGGCCTCCCTAACACATTCCTGGCAGATAACTTGGGGCTTTTAAAACCTTCTCAGGCTTGTACGTTGACTTTGTTATGTATTTTCCAACTCCAACCATGGCTGTTAAAACTGGTCAGTGTCAGACGTTCAGCTTTCCAGGCTACTTGCAGTCTGAAAGTGATACACATTTTGGCAAAAGCTATTTAACAATGACCTGGCAGGCTGACTCCACTTATTTCCTTCTGGTCCACACTGCATTAGTAAGGCTGTTCAATCTAAGTGTAGCTGCCTTCAGAGAAGGGCTACACCTCCCTCTTGGGAGCTTACTGGAAAATGATCAGAAGTGAGTTAGGGTATTACAGACCTTTGGGACTAAGAATCAACCTGCTGTGAAAATTCAGGTTTCTGCCCAGCCCAGCCCTGGGAAGGACAAACATTTAACTTTCTAGCACCAATCTCAAGAGAGCCTGCTTGATTTATCCTCTGGCTGGCACCAGGGTAGACCTAGGACATTTAGACTCGATGCCGGTTACATTTCGTGAAAATGCTTTCGTTCCTTAGATCTGGCTCTTTAGAATACAGGTATAGGCAGAAGACAGAGTGACTAAGATGTGAAGCTATCCTACTGGAATGGGATGCCCCAATTTTGTGGCAGTGGCTAGAAAGCAAAACCCCAGGAATCTGGGAAAGGAAGCACCTCAGACCCTGGGAGGTGTGGGGAAGGGCATTCATCATCTTTCAGGACAGTCTCTGGAGCTTTCTTCCTGCAGAAGTGTGTCCCTATAGTTCCCCCAAACTGCTGTAAACACTGAATTCATGCAACTGTTGAGTCTGCAATCCACTGCCAGAAAGCTTGGACCACAGGACAGTGGAGGATGGCCCTAGCTACTGAACCCTCCACAGATACCTCAATGCCACCCCAACTCCATTCTCAGTCCTTCTGTAGGACAGATGAAAAGGACTCGATTCAGTTGCTCAGACTGTGGACCTTGGAGCTGACCAGCTCGTGGGTGTCTAAGCTCTTGCACACCACTGTCTATTCCAAGGGGGAGCCAGTCAGAGGGGTGGGTGTGCAACTAAATGTGTCCAGGAACCCATATGAGATTCAGGATTGTACTGACATGAAAGTCAGGCTTTAGTTCCTTCATGAAGACAGTGGTTTGCCCATTCTGGGGGTAGGGGATCGGTGGCAAAACTCATTGGCCCTTCCAGAACCTGTCTCAATAGTCTGAGGGTTTAAAAAAAGTATAGCAATATGCTTCATATTATTTACTTATTCTTAGCTCTCTGTGCAGGAGATATCCATATGGTCACATCAAGAGCAGCACAATTGCATGTGCTATAAGTTCATCCTGTTCAGTACCTTATGTTTCCCACCAGACACCACAGGAATTAGAATTCCCAGGGAAGCTCAGGATTAGAGGAGATTGACAAGGAAAACTTTGCTTGGCCAATGAGGTAAGTTTAAGGATGTGTCTGTAGAATGGTAGGGATCACACCATGATCTTGGGAACCAACACAAAGAAAGTCAGGGTCTCCTTTACTGCACAATGGTATACCAGCCTTCTATCTAGATTTAGGTATGAGAGTTTTATCTTGCTTTTGATAAAAAGATGATACCATACAGTCCCATGAAAATTAAGTCAATTTTTCCCATCCACCCTAAAGTTGGTAAGAAATGAAGATTTCTAGTAATCACTAGGGTGAGAGGCTTAGAGGCAGAACAATCCCACATGAGGTACGTGGTTAATGTGATGCATGAGGAGACACCTTCTCTTTCTGCAAATGTGCACAATCCAAGAGCCTGAATGAGGATCTAGAGTTTTGGATACATCTTCCTTTCTATGGCAAGATACTGAAAGTAACAAACCTTGAGATCACCAGAATGGAGGACTAGTCCCTCAAGCTTTAACACATGCCATAGTGTCACACCTCTCAGGATTCCTACCCAACATGTATGCAGAGCTTGGCATCTGCCGTCTTCCTCCCATTCCCCAGGTTGCTTGTCAGTGTTTAAGGACAGCAGTACGGGTCGACTTATACATGGAAAGCTATCAAGGACATACTTAAGTTCAACTGACAGTGAGATTTCTCTGGCTTTAATACAGTCCCAGCTCTAAAGCACAACTACACCCAGAAAAGCATCTCCTCCTAGACTTCTGCATGGATATTAGCTTTGTACTCCTGGGACCTCATTTTGGCTATATATTATCAAGGATGTATACAGTAGCTGCTATTCCAGCTGGAAACTGCAAAAATATGCTGTTTTCCTTGAAGTGTTATGAGCTACAAATGTCTGCACAGGAAGGTGTCTTAATAGCTCACAGAACTGTCAGTCATTATGGGATGGCAGGGGCAGGGACACAGGCTATCAGTCTCATTCATCACAGGTTGGGGGCTAAGGAATGGTATGACTGATGAGGGACCATCTCAGATCTCAAGTCTGTCCAGGAATTCTGGACAGACTTCAGGCTGTGTGTTCCCTAAAGACTGGGTGGAATTCAGCAGCTTTCTTCTAAAAAACCTGCAGCTCAAGAACCCAGATCTCTCCAAGAAGAGTTGCAACTATGTGCCAGCAGCTGACACAGAATTCCATCCTAGTGTGAGGGGAAGAGTAAAGGAAGTCATTTGATATTCAGTACTCCATTTTCCTCACTTTATGGAAGTCTTTCGGCCAATATGTACCTGTTCTATGCTAAGCACAATATTTACAGTTAGCAATCTATCAAACAAAATGTGTTTCTCACATGGGTGTCACCTACCAGCCCTCCCTTGAGTGGGAGAATAGGCAGGGCAGAGGAGGAGGAGCCACAGCCTTATACTAACTTTCCTTGGGAGACTCCAGGGATACCTAGGGACTTTATCTTCCTTTTCTGCAGTCAGACAGCCTCATGTTTGGAACAAGAATACACCATCTTAGAAACAAGAAATCAGCAGGCAAAGGAGAATCCTCTCTCCATCCATGATCACACAGCAGGGACCAGACCCAGCTTCTAATTGTTAGAACTTAGAAGCTAGAGAAAACTTAGGACTGCAAAGTGTTTACCTATTGGGTAACTGAACAGTAACAAGGGTCAAAATGGAATGGAACTGTTGCTAGTTATAGGGAAAACCTAGCTCACAAAGGTGGTATGGTCTGGCTGAATATGATGTATGACCAAATAGAAGTTGCTCTATTTAAGAAAGAAAAAGCCTTCAACATTCTTAGTCCAGAGGTTAGAACCACAAATTTAAGAATCCTTTTAAGATATCAGAAAGCCAAATGGGCACCGTAGTGTCATGTCATTACCTTTGCCTTCTCAAGCTGTACTGCTCACCCCAAAGTGCTCTTAGCATGGTATCCCCTGCTCACACTATTTGTACCCCTGGCCCCTTATCCCATATTGCCTTCCTAATATCCTAATAGAAATATTGTATCAGATGGACAACTTGGCCTTGGGTGATCCTTAGAGGAGCTAACACCTCCCTGCAGGTTCAGGCTTTGGCCAAGCCAGCCAGACCCTAATGGTTCAGCTCACCTCCTGCTCCTCAGAACAAAACCCCTCCTAGTCCTCAAAGAGTTAGCAAGAGCAGGTGAAATTAGATGATTAAGGGCAGGGGACAGAGAATGTGAAGATTACTTGAGACACTAAAAACTGAGGAAAGCAATGACAGTTTCAAGTTTCATGGTGGAGATACCTAAAGACAGGCAGTTTTCTCTCAACCCCTTGGAAGTTGGAAATTTTACAGACTGCCTTTAACTCTCAGGTACATCTGGCCAGGCAAGACACCTTCCCATCTCTCAGGTCAGGTCTCAGAGTTCTACCTCTTCCCTATCAGAGAAGGAGTAACATCTAAGTGGCAAGTTTACTTCAAGCCGCAAATTCTTTGGGAAATAGATCATCAGGCTTACTCTAGAAACCACCGCCAAGTTTTTTGGAAAAGAGCTCTGTGGAGTCTGTCTCAAGGTCCCTAGACCCAACTCAGAGCTGGCAAAATGTGCAGGAAGTGAACCGCACATTTCCTAGCATTAAATCTTCCGAGTCTTTTTGCACATAAGGGTAAAATACCTAAGTCGTCTGAGTTATGAAAGCAGCTATCAACTCCAATTCAGTCCACTAAGGCATAGAAGAACATATTCCTCCCACATAGAACAGTCAACAGCAATAAAGTTTGTCTTGCAAATGTCAGAAGTCAGTGTGGTACAGTTATAGGGATTTATATGCCTTCACGATTTGGCATCTGACCCAAGTGCAAAGACATCAGGCTCTCAAAGGAGGCCAGACAGAGTTGTCAGAGTCCTAACCCTAACGCGATACCCCTAAATTGGGACCGTTCAGTGTAACCTACACAGTGGCCATGATATGAGTACCTTATAATTCACATTAAGGCCAATGTTAAAACACCATACTGATTGACAAGATATGGCAGCAAGAAATACCAGTGATGAGTCTGCATAAATGCTGCAGAACATTAGAACCAACCCACCTCTAGTGTGACTTTATATTCAGGCCTAAGTCTTGTTGCTCCTAAGGAGTACTGATTACCACACTCTAGTGTCTTCATCTTCTGATTAGAGGCAATTTTCTTCCTCCAGTGTCAATGCTGACCTCTGTCCATGAGAAGAGTCAGATTATTTAAAACATTTGAAGAGGTTTATTCTGAGCCAAATAAGAGTGACTATGGCCTGTGACACAGCCCCCTCAGGGGGGGCCTGAAAGCACGTGCACAAGGTGGTCAGCATGCAGCTTGGTTTTAGGGAGACCAACTTCAAATGCATTTAAGAAATATGTTGGTTTGATCCAGAAAGACAGGAAATCTCTAGGAGGGACCTTCCAGCTTATAGGTAGATTTTTAAATTTTCTGGTTGACAATTGGTTCAGTTTCACTGAAGACCTCAATAGGGATTAATAGAAAAGAATGTCTGGGTTAAGATAAAGGATTGTGCAACACTCAAGTTCTTTTGTGCAGAGGAAGTTTCCAGTACTAGGCTTCCGAGCAAATAGGTTATAAAATGTTGGACAAAGTCTGTCGATGTTAATGCCAGAGGTACAGCAAGGCATGAAACTGTTGTCTTCAATTCTTGTCCAATTTTCCTTAATTTTAGAGATTGTCCACACAAAGAATTTAGTAACTCCTTGACCAGCTTAAGTACTTAACTTCTGGCTTTGAGAAACTAAGATTGATCTGCCATCAAGTAGACAGTATTTGTCTTTCGGCTTGGTTATACATAACACATGTTATTACAACTATGAGGATTTGTCAGTATGAAAAGTATTCTAAGGGGATCTACCAATTCCCTATCTTGTGAAGATGAACTAAAGCTTTGGAGACATGTTAGTAATTAAATACTGGAGTAAGTAAAAAATTCCCAGGAGTCAGACTTTAATAGATGGATGTTGAGGACTGCAACCAGCCCATTGGAACTTTTTCAATGATCACCTGTAGGTTTCTGTATTAAGTTCTTTCAAAGTAACTGTTTATTATGCCACAAGGAATGGAAGATACAGAATATCGATGGCAGCCGTAAGTAGGTAAACTGAGGTTCCCAGATGGTAGAGCAGTGAGTTCTAAGCCTTCTGCTGCTATTTCCAATTGACGGATATTTGCAAAGACACTTCACATGCAAGAACTTACCTGTCAGAACCATTGGCAGAGCCAGTTCAAAGACAACCCATTGTTGGTACAGCACAGCCCAAGTTCCCTTTCCAAATCTATTGTGAAAACATTGCAGGAAAGCATTCATCTTTAGGTTTTATAATACCTCATTGCCCAAGACAAAACCCCAATTGAGAATCTCGGCTTCTGTAAATTATCTAAGGAAGATCAGAAATCCTAGGATGTCTATGAGCCATACAGAAGTCACGATGATAGATGTCACTCATTCCACCTACAGCAGCATTAACAGGAGACATCTCTCAACTTCTTCCAGACAAGCTAAATAGGACTGGACAGCATCCTATAAGGTGGCAAAGGTCAGATTCAGAACGATGCTGGGTTATGCAACATGAGCATTTGATGAATCTAAACTGTAGGGTGTAATGAGTGAAGAGATTTTCCAAAATGAGAAAGGAAATTCACAATCCCTAGGAACAAGTTTAGGAAAATAGTCCAGAAAGGTAGGGTATCTGTTCTCATGGAGGACCACTCTGGTATCTGACCAAAGCCATCCAAAAACTCTTTCTGGAGTCATTGGAAGCTTTGATTCCATCATCTAGCCTACCACCACTGTGCTTTTCAAGAATAGCTGCAAAAAGCCCTCTGTTATTCCTAGGGAAGAACTACCTCAGCTATCACCCACTGTGAGTACTGTTAACCCTTCTTCCCCTCAAGAAGCTGTTTTTCAGCATCAGGAGGGCACTTTTGGAAGAGAAAACAATTTGCAGCCTGTGTCCAACAGCACAGGTAAGACCTTTATGACTGGCATTTTCATGACATACAAGCACATCAAGGTAAACCAGTCCAACCTCATCATTGGAGCTTGTTCTCAGAGGCAAGTCATCTTCCAGCTCTGCAAAGTATCCCCAAAGAACTTTCTTATACATGCATTGCTGGTTAAGATTATATTCATACAGTGAAAACAACTTGGCATCTTTCTTCCCCTGGGGACATAGTTTTAAGGATTTTAGAAAGCTAGGAGCTGAGACGGGACAAGCCCACCATTTTTCACGGAAAGTCAGTCATGACCATTTGGTTCAAGACTCAGATCCCAGGTACTATACCTCTGTGGTCCCATTCAGGTTCCTTTTCTGTGCTAAGCTCTGTTCAGCATGCATTGTTTGCTCAATTTAGAAGCAGAACTGTCTGATGATACCTAAAGGAGTAAACTCAAACTAAGCTTCAATAGACCAGTGCACCCATGAAAAGACAACACATCTTAGTTTCAATTGCAACTAGTAATTTAACTCTTTGCCTTCACAGAGGCTAAAACACTGGGCCCAGACACCTCAATGGCAGGAGACATCTCAGCTGTCCCCATGTGGCTGGCATCCTGCAAGTTCTATAGGCAAGCCACATTCGCAACTGAAAGTGTCCCAAGTGGAACTACCCTGGTCAACATAGGCCAGAGTTACAGGAGCATCACTTGGGGCAAATAAACTACCTAAAGCTTGCTGAAAATGTCACATCAATACCTAATGAGGTTCAAGACTAATTCATGCCCAGCTAAGCTGGCTAGGAGAATGCATGCACAACATACAGCAGGGTAAATAAAGAGCCCATCCTATAGGGGAGTAACTGCAGAGCTCTGTAGGAGGCTACCCCAAGCAAACCTGAACGAACTCCCTCCTTTCACTTAGATTCCCTTTTATAAATATCTAATTCTACCTAAAATACCACGAATATCTATAGCAAAGCAAGGCACATAGTGATGCTCAAATATTTATTGACTAGAAGAAAAAAGAACCATGACCTTAAAAGGCACACTCATCACAGCCATGTCTTCCTGGAAGACCAGACATTTCTAAACCTTACTGTGTCAAGGACATACCCTGATCAAATAACAAATTTCAGATCTATGACCAACTCCCAAGCTGACACCTATATATAGCCAGCCTGGCCACCAGTTCTACCTACCTCTCCCATGAGCAAGAATGGGCAACTCTTAGCCAGGGCTTATGGTAGATGTACACCTGTTACTAGCAATCTCAGAGATCCCGTAACAAGATCCCTAATTGACGTTTTCATGACATAGAAGCACACCAAGATGAACAAGCCCAATCTCATTGAAGCTTCTTGAGAGGTAAGTCATCTTCCACCTCTGCAAAGTATCCCCAAAGAACTTTCTCACATGTATTGCTGGTTAAGACTATATTCATACACAGTGAAGACAACTTGACTTCCGTTTCTTCCCCCCAGGGCATAGTTTTAATGATTTTAGAAAGAGCAGGAAGGAACAAGCCCACCATTTTTTCTAATGGCAAGGACAAGCAGCAAGAGGTCTGAGGACATTGTACCTGCAATGAATTACTTGATTAGAGATGAGCCTATGTAGTTCATTCTTACACCTTGAGCCAAGTGAAGGCCACCAACTCTGTTCAGAGCATACATGGCTTGTCGGAATTGACTTGGAAGGGCCTGATTTTCCAGTTACATCAGCCATCTTCCAAACCACAGACACAGTAAGTATTCTAGGCACTTTCCTTGAAAGACAATTTTAAGGATGAGACAGTGTACTAGGCTACTCTAGAACACTAGGCAGGAGAGTAAATTCAGTTCTGTGAATACTAGCTATTGTGGGATAGTTGAGGGAAATAGCAGCGTCTAGTCTGCAGTGGTATGTTCCTGGGATTTGGCTGACCTACTGGTTTACTACCAATTTTTATGTAATCACTTAGAATGTGGCAGTAGGGAATTGCATTCACATACCTATGGAGCCCCCAGATGAAGACTAGGGCACGAAAGATTGAGAGTATCTACAGAAACAAGAGTTCACAAGAATATCACTCAGGGGAACCCTTCAACACACCTCTTCAGTACAACCAGTTCCACTGCTTCCCACTGCTGTCCATCTCAAACAGCAGAACCAAGTCTGTGGTCATACAAGGTTGGGCATTTTTCTAAGCCTGCAGCTCATAACCCGAGCTTCCCTTGGTAGGTCTGTGGTACTGAAATTGAGGAATTCAGAGTCTGCTGGGATGCAACAGAAACCTCAGATGACGATGACAACAGATCCAGGGAAAGGTCACAGCCAGGATTTTCCTGTTCGTAGAAAAACAGGAAATACCTCCAACAGATGGGTGTTGCACTATGCCACTGATGATACCTGGACTAGAAATTCCAAGAAATGCATCCTTCTCTGGGGATGGCTCTCTTCCAGTGGAAGCTATTTCAGCCTATCTCATGCCCCCTTCCCTGGGGAAAGCACATTCAAAGACTTTATCAAGGAATAAAAAGGCCAGCCAGCCAGGTCAATTCATAGCAGCTCTAGAGGCCATCCTATCTACAGAGCTTCTTGTGGTCTGGTCAAATCTGCTGTTGCAAAAGCTCAACAATTCACCTTCCCTCTCTTCCCAACCATGCTTTGTTTTCCTTTTCCACGCAGTTCCCAAGCCCACTCACCTGTACATCCAATGCCTGTGAGTCTGCATCTCTCAAACCCAAACTAAGACACAAGCTTTTCACAAACCCATTGTTTTAACCCGAGTTATAAGTAACACAGAAAACCAAAGATCCTTACTCCTAGAATATGGGAACTAGTGTTAAGTCCAGAGTTTACTAGGATGAACTAATGATGCAATTACTGGCAGCTAGAGATGACTCAGCTGATAAACACTAAATTGAGGAAGTTCCAGGAACTACATATTGCCTTCCCTATTAGAAACCCTGTGTCATCTGTGAGTTTCTGTACATTGAATGATTTATGTCCTTTAAACCAATGCAGTTAATCTAGGACATGTTACAAAATGACAGTTCTTATTGTCATCCTGGGTCGTAAGTACCTTTGCTTGAAGGAAGAATGAGAAATTTCCACATTGGCCTCAAGCAGAGGCTTTGTAATGTGGTCAGCACAAAGGATTGACCTCAAGCTACAAAGACCTCATAGGCTGGGACTAGTTAAGGAGACATATCTGGAAGCAGGAGTGGATGCCTATGCCTCAGTGGCCAGCTGCCTCCATGTTCCAGGACTCAGGACACTAGGGGATGGAGCAAGAAAGTTTTCCACTGACATGGCATCCTTTTCTCTGACCGTGGCAGGTAAAGAATGCAAGAGCCATTACTCAGATGATGCTGGTAATGGAGAACCATCCGCCACTTTCGTTGGCCATCTGACCATGGCACTAAGGCTGCTTGAGATGTTTCCAACACTGCTAAACCTGTGGGACTGAGGTCTCCATCTCCTGTTCTTTGGTAAGCTTATGTCCACCATGATGACATAAAACCTTACCTTCATCTCAATTCATGCTTACCATCCAACTCGGAATGGACCTGATAAGGACCTTCAGGCAACCACCACCACCACCACCATCACCCCTGCTCAGAAATCTGTAGGAGAAAGATCAACACTCTGATCTAGCATCTCATAGATGCTCTCTTCACCAACGCAGCAAGTCACTACATGAGGCTCTACATTCCATTTTGCTTCAGGTTAACTCAACATCCATGGGAATTAAGTGATATTAAAGCTCTAGACATAAGAGACGCCAGCATTTGTAGACTCCACTGCAAGCACCAAGAGCTCATTACGAAGAAAAACAACGCTAGTTTCTAGAGATGAGTCCAGATATTCTGAATATTTTAAGTCAAACTGCAGTTGTTAGGGTGCCTTCTGATACCTACAGATGACCCAAAATATACCTTTGTACATGGAGATTTCAGGTTCTAGCTCAAGTTAATGTGAAGCAGATCCACTCAAGGATTTATTCAACTGCATGAAGTCAGAATTGTGGCAGGCATCAGTGGGTCCCCCAAGATGAGCTTCCCAAAAATTGTTGGACTAAGGTAATGATGCCAGATTAGAGATTTACGAAGATGTTTAAGAAGATGTGACATTCATCATGACAGTTTCATTAGCACTTCCCACTGACTCATGTCTTCTAATACCTAAAAAGAAAATACACATGGGAAATGCTTCGAAGTGGAACAAATGTTCAGAATCTGCTGTGAGCTCTGTCACTTATAAAAATGCAGCTGTGCTTAGGATACATTCAGTTCTTTACATTATACAAGGTACCTTGGGTGCACAGATTCTGCTCTCAAACACAAGAGTAGAAGTTCTTGAAGATTTGGGGTTGTGTAGAGCTTAATAGCTGGAGAAAATGGAGTCCTTAATGACCACGAGAAAAATTTCTACACAAATGGGCATCATCTTCCCCATGTTAAAAGTCCTCTCAGGTTCTCTGTGGCAGAAGACAGGATGTAGACACTATGACCAAGTTGAACAATCTTTTCCGCTTCTAGATGCCTAAGTTGTATACTTCATGTTAGTCCTGAGTAGAGAAGCAGCGTTTCCCTTTCAAGTCTAAATGCACACGTTACTGAGCTACAAAAACCCACTGAAATAAGTACCTGGACCTTTCCTGGTAGTGTGAGTGTTCATGCAGATGGAGGAAATGTTCAAGTCACATGTTTCATGAGAACAGTCAGCTGAAAAGGTCTCTTCTCCATGCGAGAACACAAGCTGGGGTCTATCCATCTCCATCTTTAGGATCTCAGCTTTCACAGCACAAATCCCATAGTAACTACCCTATCATGTGTGACTCAACTACAGTGCTATTTATGAAGGATGTAGGCTTGAATTCAGAATGATATACTCCTCTAGCTACAAATGACTTTCAGCTCTCCAAGTTTAACATTCCCATCTATCCGGGGTTATGTCTGCCATTATCCCCCTAAAACTTCATATTGCATTCCTCATGCTGAAGACTGCCTTTAAATCTCAGGAGAGCCTGCAAACTCAAATGATTTCAAAACCTTGAGTGAAAGCAGAGCTACAAAATTTTGTAAAATTTTTATAAAAAGGTGGAGCATTCAAGGTCACTGTGGACTAGGAAAGAGAGGAGACGTTGCCAGGAAAGGAAGGTCATCAAGAGGGCTCCTATGAGCAGAGGAAGATACCAAGCAGAGCTCAGGGACTTTTGTTCTGGCTGCTCCAGTACTTCCCAGCAGACACCCTGGAGCCCAGAGGGCCCATCATACACACTTCCACTGTCAGAGGAAGCTGAAGACTTTGGGACTCAGCCTCCTGGGAGTGATGGCGTATCACCTCCAAATGTACCGCTATCAAATGACTGGCTCTTCAGCTCGGAACAGCCAGGTTCTACAACCAGTTCACTCAGATCAACCATGAGAACCTTAGTCACTGAAGATCTCAGGTCATGAGAAATTAAGGCATTTGTTTTTAAATGGAGAAATTTATACAACTTTCTCTCAAGGGACATGTCACAAAGGATGAGGACACCAAAGAAGCTAGACACATCTATTCCCTATGAGCGTGACAATCCCAGAAGTATCCCGTTTCTCCAACACTAGCCAACCATGGAAAGAAGAGCTTCATGTCACAGGGCTTACAGTACACTATCACAATCCCTCAAAGATCAACAGTGGGATCCTATTTCCTAGCCTACATCCCTTATCTACCTTCTTGTTCTTGGGGGCAAGTAGCCACCCAGACACCAAACAGGAATCTTAGACCTTTTTCCCCCCAAGTAGGCACCTAACAGGAGGATTCTTAGATTTAAACCATGGCCTAAGTCCAGATAGTAAAGAGAACTGAAGACTTAAGATACAGAGAGAATTGAAACTATCAAGATTCTCTTTAAAATATATGACCACAGATAACCAGGAAACCTATCACCATTGCACCTAATATTCAATGTTTATTGAAAAAAGTTGCCAACATTCGTTTTGGTCATGAGACATTTGTCCAGTAATTTTAGTGATTCAGCCTTGCCCACTCACAGGTTGGCTAAGGAAGGTCCCCTTCCCCACTTGTATTACAGAAATCTGAATCATCCTATCCTGCAAGTGGACCTCACATCCCAGTCTCCCTCACTGTAGATCAGCCAGGACCCAGATAGGACCCCCTTGCTGATCCACACCTACCTCATGCTGCCCCATACCCACCTTCTTGCCCCTTTGCTGTTTGGGACTTTGCAGGACACTTAATGAACTCAGAGCCAAGAATTTACCTCTGCTGGCAGAAATCCAATGACCAGCTGCCCCAACACCATAGGACTGCTGCTTCCCATCCAGCCCAGCCTACCCAGAAATCTGTGATTAAGGTTAAATATGAAATAGAGTACTTCTGTATCTTCCCATAAATAGAGGGCAATTCCCAAAACTTGCATTAGAAATCCTTACTTTCATCTCCAAATTTTTTTTTCTGCCAGTAGGCGGGTCACTTTAACTCAAGTATCAGACAGATCAGGTCAACTAAGGAGATACCAAGCTTTAGAAGACAGCATTAGTACAGCAAGTGGCATTGACACCGTCCACATTTCCACAACTTCATACTTATTAGGGTAATGGAATACAAGGACCTAATTAGGTAGTTAAGGAAACCATTCTGTAGCCTGAAGCAATTCATACCATGCAGGGGTTGAAGTCAACTGTCTCCTCATGGCAAACAGTTGCTCTTTAGAAAGCCTCACTTGCCTGTCTGCTCTGTAAAGGGTGAGGGCTGTTGGTAAGAACATGCTGCCTACATCCTAAACCTCCCAAGCATCATACAATCCTACAGATAGGAATGGAGATCAAGTTCACAAAAGCCTATCTGCCACAGTCTGAGGAGGGATAGGTATGAATGGAGCGTCAGTGATTTCTGTGGCTGTCAACTTTGTGATAAGGGACAGAAATTTAAGTCAAAGATTAGAGTCTGCCACAGCTTCCGGGCACAAACATAAGTGACTTGATACCTTGAAGATCTTGTTGCATAGTAGGGTATAATCAACATACCTACAGATCATATATGGGCAGTACAAGTATCAGGTAACACTGAAGATCACAGAAGTTAGAAAAACATCCAGTGAATTTTCCCCCGAAACTATCTTTTTCAAACGCTATGACAAGATTTGTGCACATTGAGTGGAGGTGGCTCACTAAACCTAGGTTCTGGAGTGTTTTCATTCCCAGGCTCTGCCTTTTCCCTCCATCACTGGCTTGACCGTTTTAAGTCATTCTAGCTCTGAACAACATGCAGACTGCCAGAAGGACCTAATTTTGGCAAGACATTTCTCACAACTGGAGGTGGACAGATACGTTCATGAAGCACCAGACCCAACAGAAGTCCAGCTGCCACTGTCAACTCTCCCAGTGGTTGCTCCCGAGATCTCACATGCCTGGAGCAATGGTTAAGGACAAGCTAGTGACACTCCTTGCCTGTTACTCTGGACAGCATCCTGAGCTAGGACACCAGTTCTAGAGAAACCTCGATTTCTGAGTATTTTTGAACCAATAAATATCCTGCCCCCAAAGTGTTCGAACAGCTGCTCCAGGGACTCAAAATCGTCCTACCATGATCTTCCTGAAGCACAATTGTCATTACTTGGACTTGGGATCAGAAAGGATGTCAAGCGCAAAGCCTCACTGTGATCACTGGCTCAAGCTGAGTAAATCAATGGGCAGGGATCTTCTTTCATGTGTCTGTGCTTGAGTTTTATGTAAGGAAGGGATGTCATTCTGCACTTGACTGGATTTTTGAAATTGGTTAATATTTTGGATTCCCATATCAGATGGGAGTGAACTAAGAAATATGATGGTTTTCATGCAGTATGTGCTATCTTGGTGAATATCACCACTTCTGACGTTTAGAACTGTGCTGGAAAATACATTCTCTCATTCTTCATTGAGGGTCCAACTATCAGTTTGCTTTTTCATGGGAGAAAGTACACATTCAATGTCACCCTTAGGGTTAACTCTCCTGATCTCTGCCCCAGTGTCATTGGCAGAGATCTCAATTATGCTGACAATTCACAGAAGAGCCTGCTGGGTCACTTATTGGTATCATGTAAGTCAGACCTGAGCAACAGGAAAGTAGGAAGTACCCTGGAGAACACCGGTGTGCCAGAGAAAGGGAGAAACCAGTAAGCCCCTGAGTTTCTCCCTTTCTGATATGCAACAAAGATCTTCAAGGTATCAAGTATCCTTCACTCGTGCTCGGAAGTTGTGGCAGACTCCAGAACCTCATGCAATCACTGATGTTTTCAGTTATCTAAGGAATGCAGGGACATTACTTCCAACTTCCAGATTATGGGAGAAATTCTTGCATTTTTTTCCTCCCACCGTTAAGTGTACTTTCAAGATAGGTTGCCTTTTTTGGATTTTGAAAAAGCATCCATCACACTTGACTACTCCAAACCATTTTTACTAGGCTCAAATGGCTACAAGTTCTGAGGAGGACTCCCAGCAAATACGGGCTCCACAGCCAGTTTTGGTCTAAGCTGCTGCCTTGTCTCTTATGGGGTTACATCCATGGTAGGAGAGAATGTCGCAGGTGCTGTTCAGAAGACTCCATAGCAAAGGTATATTGCACACTCCTAATATACTAGCCTGAGTCTACACCTTCGCCAGAAGGCTAATCTGGAAATCTAAGCACGTTACTGGGCCTTAGAAAATGAGATCCTGGCCATGAAACATCAAGTAACTGTTCATAACTGCCAGTGAGAGCTGGTACTGTGAGACCCATGCAGGCAGGAGTTTGTCAGCACAGAAATAATGTTATGAAGAAAAGTATTTGTACATAAAGGCCAAGTTTAAGTTACAAAACCAGGTAGCTTAGATTCCCATCATCTCCCACCTCACACTGGGCCCCCTTGTTCCCTGGGACAGTGTAGGACACTCAATCCACAGCTAATGGCAGGTTTCTACAGACAGGATTCTAACCACCAGCTGTGCAACACCACCATCCTCTTTCCCACGCAGGCCTTCCTACATTGGCCAAGACTTCCGGGATGAAGACGAGTCTGACCTTAGCATTTCTACCGTACGCAATAAGAAAAACATCTGGGTTCTGGACAATATGGGATTGAGAATGCCTATAGAAGCACTGACCAGAATTGGGAGTTAGAAAAGATGCTCTTGATCAAGCTTCCCTTCTGACTATGGAGAAGCTGAAAGGCAAGGAGTGGAACTCCAGAGAAGACACGGGAAGAACATGGAAATCCCAAATTTAATCAGTAGAAACTGAAGAGGGACAGCAGGCCTCTAACTCCCAAGAACTGCGTTACCAGGAACACCAGTGAAGGGACCAAGTCAGATCCAGCCTAGGTGACAATGTTCTCTGCCAAGGGAATTGGGCAGAACACAGTGACAGCCCAAAACCTAGGATACCAATTCTCCCCATTACTCTTAAGACTGCCACCAGTTAACCTGCTTCACCAGGACATTCTGCAGGCCCAGGGCCAATCAGAGCTAAGCGAAGGCCAGAAATTAGATGCATAAGTGCGTGCCTGCCTGCTTTCACCTAGCAAAATCAAAATGTATTCCCAGCACAGCTGAGACCAGAATCCAGAAGTCATTACCAAAGGGTCAGATGGATTAGGCGTAAATATCTAAGTTGATAAGATGGATCCTCCTGAAGAGCCTCTTCTGAGGAGTTGCCTGCCCTGGAAGAGTTCACCACTCTCCTTGAGGGAGTTCATAGAAATGCAGTGACAACATCCACCCCAGAGGCTCTGCTGGCCTCCTTGGGCCTGAGTTGCAGCCAGAGGCCAGGCCCAGTGCAATCTCTACAGGAGGCCTATGGAGTGGTGTTGGGTCTATGGGAGTACCCTCCTTGCAGACACAGTTGGTTGGGTTCAACTTCAGTTTCACGGTGGACAAGCCTGGATTCTAGAAAATCAGGAAGCAATATTGAGGGTCCTCTTGCTTCCTGCCTGCAATTTTCTACCTCTACACCTTGAAAGCAACACATATGTCTTCCCAGGTGAGTTCACAGGAACAAGATCTTTAAAAGCCTCCAGTGGAAACATCAGGACCAAGGGCACATGTGAGGTACTTAGTGGCAGAAAGGCTCCATCAATTCTGTGGTGTGACCGACCACTGAACTCTTCACATTTGCTTACAGGCCGTGCACACCAGTGGGTTGCATATGTTAGCCTGAAACCCCCAACTGGCACCTGCTGCTTTGTGGGTTGAGATAGACTCATGTTTGAAAGTGGAAACATTTCAGTTAGCATTAATACCTGTGAACTCAAGTACTTACTCTTAAAATAGCAATGACTTCCACAGCTGAGCATTGTGAAGGAGTTGAATGAAGAACCGGTTCACTCTCATGCATAAATTCTCTCCCTCAACGCATACTCCTTTAGGAACAGCTCCCTTCTAACTATAGATTTCAAATGTCACATCTCAAGTCAGAGGCTGCTGCTTCTCCCTCCCCAAAACACATTTTAATGTTCAAAATTTCAAAGTTCTTAGTCCCTAAGACCTTTATGGTTTGACTAGGATAGAAAACACAGGGTACCTTATTTCCATTTACAACTGTTTTGTGTATTTCTGCTACTTTAAGTGTTAAAGGTTGCTTCTTACTCAAATACTGAGTTTAGAGTATACTTAAGGTTATTCATCTAGCTTATTTAGGGAGCCATATTCGTTGAAGTGCAAGGATCATTCTCTTGCGTGATTCATTTGTTTTAGTTGATGCTACAGATTGGATTGGCTTTTAAAAACTTTAGGTGTGACCCACATGCAGAAAGTTGCACATTAACTGTTGGATACATTCATTTTTTGGTGTACTTCCTATAGTCCTGCAAGTCTTAGAACAAATGTTTCATCCTGTGTCTTAAAGTTTCCAACATTGTCGTGAGATTTGTTACTGATTAAGATAAAATAATGTATCGGGAGGATTGGTGGAGTTGAAAGATTTCTAACAGTTTTTGGGAAGAATCCTCAAACATGTTGAGAAGTAGATGATTTTCATAGTCTGTGTTGCTCACTCCTGGCCATGGATTATGGATTGCCAGAATTTGTCATAGTACACATTTTTCCCCTAAGATTCTTGTCCACCTAAGACGCTAAATCAGTAATCAAGAATTTATCAGGAGGATATTCAGAAAGCATCCAGGCAGTGAATTTAAGTGTTCACCCTAAACTGTTGTGAGGTTCAGAAGTTTCTTAATCAGTTAAAAGCCTTATTGTAACTTCCTTGAGTTAATTGAAAGTGTGTGTTGTGTGTTTTAATTCCATCAATGTAAACATCTAGCTATAAGCTGTATGGTATGATTAAGCATGTGTCATGAAAAGGACCTTACCACATGCTTTGAAGTCCTAGTGAAAACACTTATGTCAGTGTGGGAGAGGTCCCTGGGGGAGAAGCAAAGTTCATGGTGAGCAGGGGTGTGGTCCTGGGATGTGGCTAATCCAGAGAACTACTGCCCACTTCGTTTGATGGAATCACTTACGGCAATGCAGGTAGGGGCTCATACAGCTATAGTGTCCAAGTGAAAAGTGGGATGCCAAGATATGAATGGAAACATTCTGAAAATAAACAGTTAGAGGAAACCCTTAACATACCCCTTCAGGACAACCAACTCGGCTTCATCTGCTTCCATTGATTTCACAAGGAGGGTGGAACCATCCAGGGTCACCCAGAAGCCTCATTTTTAACTTTGTAGCTCATGTAGGCTTTCCTTAGCTGGGATCTGTGGTTCTGGAATTGAACTCAGTCCCTGCTGGGATGCAAAGGAGACCTCACCAGATGAGGGTGATGACAGACAAGAAGAGAGTCTCAGACTGAATCTGCCTGTTCCTAAGAGGACATGTCACATCTTCCTGAAATGGATGCTACATTATGCCACTGACAATACCTAGACTAGAAGCTCAGCTGACTCGCCCTGTGGGTAGCCTTTGTGCCAACTCAAGTGTTTCATCAAGTTTATGTCCCATGTCTCCAGGGAAGCCACATTCAGAGGATTCTGTGAGTACAGAAGCCCAGCCAGGAAGGTCCGCTCATAGCTCTGGAGATACCCTACTCAGCTTTGTGGGGCTGGTCAAATCTGCTGCTCCAGTAGGCTCACAGCAACCTCCCCTGGCCAGCCACACTTTCTTCCCTTCCTTTGCCATGTGATTCCAAGGCTAGTACATCAAATGCCTGTGTAGTGTCCATCTGTTGGTCTTTTTTTGTGTGAACCCAAACTAAGACTCCACAAAAGCCTGGTTGTAGTTTCAAATTATAGATGACATGGGAGATAAGAGATCCTTGTTCTTAGAAGAGTATGTGAACTACTGTAAATCCCCTGGGTTTACCAGGGGAAACTAATCAATTATTGGAAACTAGCATTTTCTCATACTCTAGAGAAAATTCAGCTCTTAACAGTTCAAGGGACCATCTATAGCCTTCCCTATGAGACACTGTCACTTTGTGCATTTCTTTGTACATTGCATGATTCATGTCCTTTAAACTGATAATAAATCTAAAGCATGTTACCAACTTTGACAGTTTTCTTAGTCATTGCTGGCCTACATCCTAAGTACTTTTGCTTAAGGAAGATGGAGAAATTTCCATGTTGGCCTCAAGTAAAGGCTTTCTAATGCTGTCAGCATGAAAGATTGACTTCAAGGGACAAAGGACCCATAGGCTGAGACTCTTGTAAAGACCTATCTGGAAGCAGGAGCGGATGGCCAAGTCTCAGTGGCAGGTTTCCTCTATGTTCTAGGACCCAGGATACTCCGGGGGATGGAACAGAAAGCTTAAGTATTACATCCTTTTTCTAACCTTGGCAGATGAGAGGAAGGAAAACAGCTGTTACTCAAACGATGCTGGTGGAGACAGAACCATCCACAACTTTGTATACGTCTTACAATGGCACTAAGCCTGCTTGCTTGCATTGTTCCCAGCATTACTAAGCCAGTGGGACTGAGGTCTCCATCTCCTGTTCTTTGGTAAGCTTGTGTCATTGTCCAGAATGACATGAAAACCTCACTTTCACCCCAATTGATGCTTGTCATCCAATTAAGAAGTGACCTACAAGGACCTTCAAGCCAACTATTTCATATGCTCCTTTACCAAGTTACTAGAGAATATAAAGGAGACAGGAGCCAAGGAGTCAAGCAGCAGCCCCAGCTCAGCAGTCTGTGAGAGAAAGGTCAACATCTTATGATCTCAGATGCTCTGCACTGGCCTCACAAGTCACTATGCAAGGTACTCTTCCATTTTGCCACAAGTTACCTCATTGTCCATAGAAAAAAATCATATCCAGAGCTTTACCATCATAAGGGATGCCAGCATTAGGACTCCACTATAAGCACCAAGAGCTCATTGCACTCCCGAGAAAAGCAGCCCTGGTTCCTACAGGAGTCTAGATAAATATTCTGAATTGAAGTCAAAGTGCAGTTGTTACAGTGCCTTCTGATACCTACAGAGGACCAAAATAGACCTTTGTACCTGGAGATTCCAGGTTCCAGCTCAAGTTCAAAAGCAGATCCAGTTAAACAAGGATTTTTCAACTGCAACAAGTCAGAATCAATGGCAGGCATCCATGGATCTCCTAAGATCTTCCCAAGAATTGGATTATGGTAACCATGTCTGATTACTGTGGAGACTTAAGGAAATTGGACATCCACCAAGACTATCACATCTTCCACTGACCTTTATTTTATGATGCCTGAAGACATGCTTGAAAAGGCACCAAATGTACAGAATCAGCATCTGCTCTGAGCTCCGTCACCAAGAAAATGCAGCTGTGGCTTGGAACACATTCATGTCATTTATGTATGGTCCTTTGGACAACACCAACTCTGATTCTGGTCTAACATGGCAGTAGAAATTCCTGAAGATTAAGTCAGGCAGAGCTGAATGGCTACAGTAAATGAAGCACTTAGTCACCACTAGAAAAGCTATGCACAATTGCATATTCCCTTCCCTAACACGGAAAGGTCCTCTCATCGGGCTCTTCAATATGGCAGGAAACAAGCAAGGATTTTTGGCACTATGACCAGGACAGTAATTTGTTTCCACTCCTAAGGACAGTCAAGATGCCTAAGGATTTACCTCATCTTAGTCATGGGTAGGCCAGAAGCCTTCAAGTTGACCCCATATACCTGCCAATATGAATGACACAGCTAAGGCAGTAAGTACCCAGAACCTTTCTGCAAGTATGACTGTCCACACCAATGACTAATGTCCTTTGAGTCATATGTTTTATAAGCTGAAAGGTCAACTGTCAGGTCCATGTGAGCACACAGTCATCTCACACTTGCCAGTATAGTCAACTTTTATGGTGCAAGTGCCACTGACTATTCTGTATGTACCTCCATAGCTCCCCTGGTGTATGTCTGCTTGAATTCAGTTGGAATATGATGCACCTCTAACTATGAGGTGGTCTCAGCTCTAAGTCTGACATTCCCAACTATTTGGGATTATTTGCATTTGTGTCTGTCATTTCCTAAAACCTTAAGTTGGATTCCTCATGCTGAAGGTTGCCTTTAAGCCTCTGAAGAAATGGGAAACATGTGACTTGAAAGCATTCTTGAGTGAAAGTAAAGAACTAGAATGAGAAGTAATGGAGATGACTATCCAAGGTTATTGGTGGTCTCGGAGTAAGTTGAGGCAGATGTTGACGTTGACATGGAACAGAGCCATCTAGAGGCCTTACAGGAGGAGAGAACACAAAGCAGGACATGCGCTGTCACCCTTCCTACTGGAATGCATGCCCTAGCAAACACCCACAGACTTCCATACACCCACTGTCAGTGAGAGCTACCAACACTTAGAAGTGACACCCCATCACCAGGTGGTGGGGTTCCAGGTGCACTGCTACCATATTAGACTCCGCAGCTCAGAACACTTGGTTCTAGAACAAGCTCAGTCACTGAGCAGTGGGGTCAGACATGAGTCTCGGTCCCTAAAGAACTGCCTGTGGTCAGATTATGGAGCCGATTTTTATGAATGGATTTGTACAACTTGTGTCAAAGGACAGGTCATGAAGGATTCAAAAAAAAAAAAAAAAAAACCCACACACAATCCAGAAGTATGATCTGCCAGTGTTGCAGAAGCCCGAAGTATTCAAGGCAGTGACACATTCTAACCAAAAGGGTTCGTTGCTGCATTACTGCAGTAGCTTGAGCAGTTCAGAGTCATGTTTTCTCCTATATCTATCCCTGATCTACATTCTTGTTCTTTGGGTAAATAGCTCCTTGGACACTGAGCAGTCATCAGGAGGCCTAGGTCTTCAACAAAGCACCTAAAAGATGATGCACTTAGTTTAAAACATGGCCAAAAGGTACCCAAGAGGTAGAGGGAACTGCAGAACAAAGGACTTAGAGCCAAGAAAATGTCATGATTCCCTTTTGAGGTATCCCTTTCTATGATCAAAGAAAAGCCTTACTGTGCTGTACCTCATGTTTGAACTTTGTTCGGTCATGAGATTTATTCAATGATTCTTTTGTTACTCAGGGCCTTGTGACTAACCAGTGGCTGTCCCTTTTCTAGTTCTAGCAAAAGCCAGTGAAACTTCTAGTCCCACAAGTAGATCTCATCCCAGTCCCCACCACTACAGATTAACCAGGACCCAAATAGAATCCCACACCCACCCTCAACCATACCCACCTCACACTGGCCCCAGTGCTACTGGGGACACTGCAGGACACTCAGTCAAGTCACAGCCAAGGGAACACCCTTGCTGGCAGAAATTTGATGACCAGCTGTCCTAGACTCCACAGTGCCCCCATCAAGCCCCACCTATGCAGGATGTCACTGGGGTTAGATATCCAACAGGAAGACATTCTGTATCTTCCCTCAAGTATGAAGCAACTCACAAACCTTCCATAGTAAGTTCTCACTTCACCCTTTTCCTCAGTCTCTGCTCCCTTCAAATACCAAAGGTCAGGTGAACTAAGGAGAGAGCAAGTATTGGAGATGGTGTCACACTTGACTCAAGTGACATTCACACTATCCACATTGCCATAGATTTGCACCGATGTGAAGAATGATCAGAGATTAGAATACAAGAAAATCAGAGCAGCTCAATAAAGAACTCCATGGCCTGGGGGCAGTCACATCACGGAGGAGTTCAGTCAACTCTCACTGCCTCCCAATGAAGAGATGCTCCTCAGAAACTCTTCATAGCATGTCAGCTCTGTAAAGGATGAGGGCTATTGCTTCATCAAAAAACATGCCTGCATCCTGAACCTCCCAAGCATGATACAGTCTTCCTCCAGAACATTTGTGAACTTGATCTTCCTTCTATCTGCCACAGTCTGAGAGGAACAGAAGTGTGAATGGAGTGTTACGTACTTCTGTGACATTCACCTTCATGGTCAAGGGACAAGTTTAAACAAGGGTTGAAGGCTGGAGTCTGGCAGCTTCAGGTCACATTAGAGTAGGTGATTATACTATGCTATGCAGCAAACTCTTCATGCCAATATTATCAATATTCCTGCAGATCATATTGAGGCCGTTCCAATCAGGCAACATTTAAGATCAGGTAAACTCATATTCGTTGAGATTCGTTTCTACCTGAACCTGAATTTCAAAAATGAAAAGAGATTTGGCCACACCAAATAGAGGCAGCTCAGTGAAGGTAAACTTGATTTTTTAAAATGCTCAGGCTCTACTCATACATCCCCACCCCAACTACTGGCTTCAGAGTTTGTAAGTCACCCTACTTACAAAAACATGCACACTTGCAGAAATTCACAACTTGAGGTGGTAGATGTGGCATGTTCAGGAGGCAGCACAGCCCACAGGCAACCACCATTTCACCCATAGACCCCTCAGGGGAGAACTGTCAAGACACACCTCTGGGGGTTTCCTTGAACCTCGTTTGCTGTTCAACATCTAGACAATTGTCAACTCAGGTGGTGCTAATAGCATCTAATACAACAGGTAATCACAATGCTAAACATCTTACAATGACACAGGTTAGCCACCCACAATGAAGTGTCCAGAAAAAACTCAGTGCAAAGCTAAAAACTGACCTGGTTAGCAGCTTCGATACTGGTTGTATATTTGAAGCCTTCAGAGGCTTCTGTGAACACAAGCAAATGCTCAAGTTTAAGATTCCTCTTCTGGCTGAAGCATAAAACCTCACTGTGGCTGCTGGAACTCCTTGCCTAGAGCAGAGAAGTGACTCACCTCCCACCTGTTCCCTCAGTCTAACACTCTGCCCTTTGCCATGCACTGTTGCCTACAAGGGTCTGCATATAGACACGAAGATAACCATGAGTTTGGCGTTACTGTTTCCCACTGGGGACACTAATACAGTCATCACATGGTGACATCTTGCTAACTATGGTTGGGAGACCAACCTGACCCCTGACTTGGGGCCACACTTGATGTGTTGGGTGCTAGACTCAGATCCACGAGCCAAAGCCGTATCACCCAGGTAAGGAATGTTCCCCATATTCAAGGACAGTCCAAGTGTGTCCCCTGAGGACGTACTTCATCTTAGTCATGGACAGGGGAACAGTCTTCCCTTCTCCCAAGTCTACCCCGTGCAAACGCAAATATGAACCATATAGCCACTGCAGCAAGTACCCAAGGCCTTTGCTGATACTAGGAGTCCACACAAATGATGGAAGTGATGTCCTTAAGTCATACAACAATGACATGAAATTAAATCATCTAAAAGCCTCACAGTAGCCTAAGATAGAGTAGTTCAGGCACTACCGTCCTGGCTTCCCCATGCTTGCCTCAGACACTAACCCACAAGCTCCCATTGCACTTCTACTCAAAGATGAAGTTAGGTGCCTCCTATGGGGAGAAGTCCTAGGTCTCCTACTTGGCGGTACTTAGGTAGCTACTTAATCGCAAGAACCTAGACAGGAAATGCCATGTCTCTGAACAGTGTTTGAAACAGACTAGCAATGCAGCTAGGAGCCCTGTGGAAGGTTCAACTGCGACCCAGTCACCTGATGGCGTGTCACCTCCAAGCACACTGCTACCATCTTATGTTTGGCTCTGCACCTAAAAACAGCTGGGTTCTAGATGGAGCTCAGTCACTCAGCAGAGGTCAGACAGACATGAGTCTCTGAAGGATTTCAAACATCATGAGGTTCTATAGCACCAGTTTTTTCATGGAGGAATTTGCATACTTTCTGCATTAGGAACAGGAAACAAGGAAACCAAAGCAGCCAATACTGTATTCGTTCCCTGCAAGTGTTGCCAAGTCCAGAAGTAACCCTGCTCCCGAGTAACAGACGCTAAGGAGCTGTGGCAGTCAAATCTTCCACCCGCAGGGCTCCTGGCTGCATTGCGAATCTCTCTCAAACACTGTTCAGAGACACGCATTTCCTATCTGGTCCTTTGTCTAGAGTCTTGGGGTTAAGTAGCTACCTCAACACCACCAAGTGTGACGCCTAGGACTCCTCCCCAAGGGAGGCACCTAACTTGCCCAAGCTAACATTGAACTCCTAGGCAAAGATGGCTAACTAGTATGAAAAGTTCAACACAAAGTTTAGAGGATGAGAATTGTCATGACTTCCTATAAACAATTTTATGACCAAGAAAAAAGCCTTCTCCTGGGCTGTGCTCAGTATCAAAACATCATTTGAACAATTTTCCATGATGTTGCCAGGATCCATTTTGGTTAAGAAACGTTTATCCAGTGAATTGCCTGTTATAGCCTGATCTATCACCAACACACCAGAAGGCAGCCAAGGGCTATCTCTCCCATCTTGGGTTTGCAAAAAGCCTGCCAAGAGCCTGCTCCTGTGAGTAGACCCATGTACTATCACTCCAGATATCTCAAGGCATTCTGGACTGGGACCTCTTCTTGCCTAGCCATATCTACCTCACAGTAGCCACTGTGCTATCTGGGACACTGCAAAATATACTAACCCAGAGCCAATGACAGGTTTTTACA
The DNA here is from genome assembly GCA_963573385.1 of Cacajao melanocephalus. Classification (NCBI taxonomy): domain Eukaryota; kingdom Metazoa; phylum Chordata; class Mammalia; order Primates; family Pitheciidae; genus Cacajao; species Cacajao melanocephalus. Next base: position 2,536 of record CAUYLG010047251.1, on the reverse strand, counting down.
GACAGGACTCCACCAACTGTACAAAACCTCCATCCTCTTTCATATTGCAAGCCTACCTGAATGAGCAAAGACTTCAGAGACAAATACAGGTCCCACATCAGGGTTTCCACCTCAGTTCATAAGAAAAGCACCTGGGTAGGGGACAGTACCTGGAGATTTAAGGAGAATGCCTAAAGAAACACCAACCAGCATTAGGAGGTAGAAGACTTTCTTGATCAAGCTCTACTTTTGAGTCTAGAGAAGGCAGGAGACAAGCAGAAGTCGAGACACGGAAAGAATAAGCAAATACCAAATCCAAACAAGTATTAATAAAAACCAAAGAGGGTCAAGCAGGCTTCTAATCCCCCAAGCACGGCTGCTTTACCAGGAACAGAGAAGAACAAGTGCCCAGGATAAAGCACTCTGCCCAAAGGCAGAAAGTAGTGACGACCCAAAACATTAGAAGACTCCAGTTCCCCATTATCCTCAAAACTGCCAGTTAACCTGTTTTACCTGGACATTTTGAAGGCCTGGTACCCACAATTAGAGCCGAGCATCAAAGACCAGAAGTTAGATGCATAGGCACCTGTTTGCCTTTGGCTACATAAATCAAAAGGATTTTCCCAGCACAGAAGAGATAGGAGTCCAGAAGCCATTACAAAAGTAGTCTGGGGTTCACAAGGGGGAAATGTCAGATCCTCCTGAAACAGCTCTTCTGAGGGAAGATGCCTGCCCTGGAAGAGTTTGCTACTCTCCTTGAGGAAGTCTGTACAATTGTGGCAACAATTGCCACCCCAGAGGCTTTGCTGGCCTCCTGGGACAGAATCACAGCCAGAGCTGGTACAGAGACAGTGTAGTCTCTAGAGGCAGTCTATGGAGTCAGATGATGTGTGGACCACAGAAGTCTCCCTGCAGACACAGGCGGTTGAGTTTACCTCCAGCTTCATGGTAGAAGAGCCTGGATCCAACAAAGCAGGAAGGGTACATCATGCACTCTTCTTGCCCCCTGCCTGCAATTTTCCACCCTTATACCTTGAAGGTAATATCTAGTTCCCCAAGTGAGTTCACAGGAACAAGGACTAACAAAAAGCTTCCAATGGAAATAGAAACACCAGGACCATAAGCACATGTATGTGCTACTTAGTGGAAGAAAGGCTCCGTGAATGGTCTGGTGCCACTGACCTCCGGTCATCATCACCCTGCTTACATGCCATGCACTCTGATGGGTTGCATATGTTAGTTTAGGACCCCCAGCTATTGCCTGCTGCTTTGTGGGTTAAGACTGTTTGAAAATGGAAACATTTCGGTTACCATTAATACCAGTGAACTCACATATTTACCCCTTTAAAATGACTTCCACATCTCTTAAAAAGGAACTTCGTGGTTAAGAAATAAGTATCGAAGGGGAAGGATCCAAGATGGCCTATTAGGAGCAGCTCAGGATTGCAGCTCCCAGCAAAAGCGTGGAGGGTGAATGGATGCCACATTTCCAGACGGATTTTTATTGCCCACAGACCAGGAGATTCCCAGGTGGAGGAGCCCCACGGGTTGCCAGTGTGGCTGTTCCAGCCTGCACGGCTGTCTTGGCCGGTGCCCTGGAGCGGCGGTTCTCCATAGGCACCATTTTAGCTGGTGATTGGAGCTATGGGAAGACACAGTCGCCCATTCAACTGATAGAAAAGGGGACTAAAACAGGGAGCCAGGCCAGGAGAGTCCCAGGCAAAAAAGCACCATGAATCTCAGTGCAACTGTTTCGGCCGGTGCAGGTGCAGTGGGTAGCCACACGGGAAGTGGCACAGATCCTGGTGCCTTTTCAACAGGTGGCTGGAACACCTGGGAGAGTTGACTGTTTGCTCTGAGGCAGGGAGCCAGGTGATCAGGCTTGGCTGGTCCCACCCCGACAAAAAAAAAAAAAAAAAAAAAAAAAAAACAGCAATCTGAAATGCTCCGGATTGAGAGTTTCACAGCAAGCACAGCTGAACCCGGGACAGTCCAGCTCTGTGGGGGAGGGGCATCCGCCATTACTGAGGCAGTCTGCCATTACAGAGAGTCCGCCATTAGAGAGTCAGGCCGCCATTGCCAAGGCAGTTCTAACTATATCCGTATAAACAGGACTGCAGGGAAGTTCACACAGCAGCTGGGTTGCTCAGCAAAGCCTCTGTAGGCAGACAGTGACTAGGCTGCCTCCTGGCAGGGCAGGGCAGCCCTGAAAAAAGGCAGCAGGACAACAGAAACTCAAAGCCCTAAATCCCTGGGACAGAGCACCTGGGGGAAAAAAGAGGTGGGGGGGTTGGGGTTCTGCTGCAGCAGACTTAAACGTACCTGCCCAGCAGCTCTGAATGAACAGAGCTCACAGCTCAGCACATGAGCTCCTATAAAGGACAGGCTGTCTCCTCAAGCAGCTCCCTGACCCCCATATATCCAAAGAGTCACCTCATAAGGGATACAAGGCTGGTTCAACATATGCAAGTCTATAAACGTAATTCACCACATAAACAGAAACAAAGACAAAAACCACATGATTATCTCAATTGATGCAGAGATGGCCTTTGACAAA
>CAUYLG010047250.1:0-13622 GCA_963573385.1 Cacajao melanocephalus | reverse complement strand
CACTTTGGTTTTATTTTCTAGATAACTACTTTGGGTTTCAGCCGTATCCATTCTACTGTTTGATCCTTCTGTTAAATTTTATTTTGACAGACAGCTATGTTATTTTCTAAGCACTCTGTTTTTCTCTAATTGCTTCTTTTTCATAGCAATGTGTTCACATTTTATGAAACACTCATTTAATGGGTGCAATCTCCTTCAAGGATATTAATTAGAATTCTGCTTATCAAATATTCTCACCTGCCCCCACAGGTTAATTGGTCTTTTTAATCATCTAGGTCTTTATTCATGCTATTTTTTCCCACTCAACATTAGGCCATCTTTCATTGTCTTCTTTATATTTACAAAAGGAGGACTGTGTTAATGAAGGTAGAAAGTTGGTGTTATTGGTTTCATTGGTTTCTTGGGGTTTTTTTGCAGGGGCGTGGTGGTATGGGAGGGTGGCACAGTTTACCTTTCCTAAACTCCACCTTAGTATGCCTGGTCCAGAATGTGAAGGTCATCTTTGATAGTGGGAAGTCTGTTGTGTTGATGGGCAGGATCCACTGCAGTCTTCCTGGGGGATGAAGCAAGCTCAAGAGGGAAGAGCTGAGCTTACTTTTCCCCAGGTAAAGTTGCCTTTTGTCTCTTTCTTCCCAACTTCAGTGTCCATTGTGAGGGTTCAGAGGTGCCTCAGGTTGTACCTGCCCTGGGCAGATGATGATGACAGTTGATAACGATGATGACATTGACAATACTTGCTGACATTTATTAACATTCACTGTGCTCCAGACACTCTTTTGTGATGTGGCTACAGCAAGGTTCAGTCACGTTCAAGGTTTTTTGGAGCTAATAAGAGGCAGAGCTCAGGTCGAAACCCAGGCTGTATGTTCCAGAGGCCATGCTCTCACCCTCTAGGCCAGTGTGTCCTTATCCTGCCTGAACTTCAGAACACTTGGGGCACTTTAAGAAATATTACTTTAGACCCATTATATCAGGATTTCTTGGAGCAGGGCCCAGGTGTCTGTAGTTTTAGACTCCGTGGATCATTTCAACGTGCAGCCAGGATGGAAAACCTGTGCCTGATCTTGGTTGATCTTGGTTGCAGTCTTCTGGTTGTCAGTAACTTAGGCAAATGACGTTTCTCCTTTTTCAGTATAGAGCTACCAGCTCAGCTGTTCAGAATGTTGTTCTTTGCTAATTCTTTGCTACTCTGGCACAGTTCTTATGTACAAATATGTCTATAATTGTTATATATTCTTGAATTAATAACTCTTTATCATGATAAAATGTCCTTATTTGTTTCTGGTAACAGTATTTGCCTTAAAGATGATTTTGTCTAATATGAGGATAGTTACTCAAACTTTCTTTTGGTTAGCATTTGCACAGTATATCATTTTCTACCTTTTTACTGACTAACTCTTTGTGTCTATAAGTATAAAGTGAATCTCTTATAGAGGGTGTGTAATTGAATCATGTTTTTAAAATCCATTCTGCAATTTCTGCCTTTTAATTGGAGAGTTTAATTTTTTAATGTAATTACTGATAAGGAATGATTATGTCTCCCAGTATGCTATTTGTTTTCTGTATGTTTTACCTTTTTTTGTGTGTTGCCATATCAGAATACCTGAGATTGGGTAATTTGGCAAAAGAAAAAAAGAGGTTTATTTAGCTCATGGTTCTGCAGGCTGGGATGTTTAAGATTGGTCAGTCGCATCTGCTGGCTTCTGGTGAGGGCCTTGTGCTTCCTCTAAACACGGCAGATAAAGGGAAATGCAAAAAGGGAAAAATATGAGAGGCAACCTCACTTTATAACAACCAACTCTTACCAAAACTAATCCATTCTGCAGAGAACTATCCCAGTCTTGTGAGAAAGATATTAATTCGTCTTAAGTTAATCATCCCTTGAAGACACCACCTCCGAACACTATTGCATTGGTAATTAAAATTCTATCTGAGCTTTTGACTGGGACAAACCATGTCCAAACCATTATTTCTATATTAGTTTAATTTACTATCTAGTTGTGTGTGTGTGTGTGTGTGTGTGTGTGTGTGTGTTTAATTTCAGCGTAAATGACTTCCTTTACAATTTGTTGTAGGGCAGATTCCGTAGAGACAGATTCTCTCAGCTTTGGCTTATCTGGTAATGTCTTGATTTTTCCTTTATTTTTGAGGGATAGTTTTGCTGGATAAGGAATTCTTGATTTACACTTTGTTTTTTCTTGCCGTTTTATGGCCTTCTGTCTTGCATGCTTTCTAATGAGAAACTAGCTGTTAATCTTATTGGGACTTCTTGTATGTGGTAAGTCGCTTATCTTTTGCCTTCAAGCTTCTGTCTTTGACTTTGGGTTTTGACAGTCTCATTATGATATGTCTAGGTATGGATCTCTGAGTTTATTTTACTTCGATTTCATTGAGCTTGGATGTGTGGATTATCGTCTTTCATCAAATTTGGCACGTTTTTGGCCGTAATTTCTTCAAATGCATTTTATGCCCTTTTCACTTTCTGTCCTCTCCTGTTGATGCTCCATTGCATGCACGTTGGTACACTTTATGATGACTCACATGCTTCTTAGGATCTGTTCATTTTTCTTCATTGCTTATTCTGCTGCTCAGACTGGATAATCTCAATTAACCTATCTTTAGGTTAACTGATGATTCTTTCTTCTGCCTACTCAGATCTGCTCTTGAACCCTTGTAGAGAGTTTTTTATTTGAGCTATTGTGCTTTTCAATCTATAATTTCTATCCGGTTATTTTTTTTTTCTAGGCAGAGTCTTGTTCTGTCACTTAGGCTAGAGTGCAGTGGTATGATCATAGTTCACTGCAGCTTCAAACTTTTGGGCTCAAAGGATCCTCCCTCTTGCCTCAGCCTCCTGAGTAGGTGAGACTGCAAGTGCATGCTACCACATCTGGCTAATTTTTGTTTATGTTTTGGTAGTGAGGGGATCTTGCTATGGTGCCCAGGCTGGTCTCAATCTCCTGGCCTCAAGCAGACCTTCTGCCTCGGTCTTCCAAATTGCTGGGATTAAAGGTGTGAGCCACCATGCCCAGCCCTATTTGGTTCTTATAATTTCTATCTCTTTATTAATATTCTCTCTTTGGTGAAACATCACTGTCTTCCTTCTTTAGTTTTTTAGACAGTTTCCTTTAGCTCTTTTAATATGTTTAAAATAGCTGATTTAAAGTCTTGGTCTTCTAAGTCCACCATGCCTTTCTTAAGGATCATATATGTGTGTGTGTGTGTGTGTGTGTGTGTGTGTGTGTATGAGATATATATATGTGAGATATGTATATGTATATGTATATGTATATTGAGATGGAGTCTCAATCTGCTGCCCAGGCTGGAGTGCAGTACCATGATGTTGACTCACTGCAGCCTCTGCCTCCTGGCAGAGTTCAAGCAGTTCTCATCCTTCAGCCTCCCAAGTAGCTGGGATTACTAGCATGTGCTACCACCGCCACCTAATTTTTGTTATTTTTAGTAGAGACAGGGTTTCACCATGTCAGCCAGACTGGTCTCAAACTCCTGACCTCAGGAGTGATCCACCTGCCTTAGCCTTCCAAAGTGCTGGGATTATAGGCAGGAGCCACTGTGCCCCTGGTCAGGGATCACTTTTTTTTTTTTTTTTTTGAGCTGAGTCTCACTCGGTCGCCCAGGCTGAAGTGCAGTGGTGCAATCTCAGTTCACTGCAACCTCCGCCTCCCAGGTTCAAGCAATTCTCCTGCCTCAGCCTCTCAAGTAGCTGGGACTACGGGTACACACCACCTACCTGGCTAATTTTTGTATTTTTAGTAGAAATGGGGTTTCTCCATGTTGGCCAGGCTAGTCTTGAACTCTTGGCCTCAGGTGATCCACACACATCAGCCTCCCAAAGTGCTGGGATTATAGACGTTAGCCACCACACTCGGCCGGGATCACTTATATTGATGGCTTCATTTTTTTGTCTGTATATGGGCCATGTTTTCTTGTATCTTCATAGTTCTCATTTTTTTTTATTGAAAACTGGACATTTTCAATAATATAATTTTGTGCCTCTAGAAAGCAAATTCTTCCTGTCCACCATAGTTTGTTATTGATGATATATAGTTGTTTGTTTAGTGACTTTTCTGAACGAATTCTGTAAAGTCTACCCTTTGTCATGTGTGGCTACTGAATTGTCTACCAAGTTAGTTTAGGAGTTACCTAGTGATTGGAGAGAGATTTTGTTTCTTTTTTTTTTTTTTTTTAGACGGAGTCTTGCTCTGTCACCAGGCTAGAGTGCAGTGGCGCAATCTCAGCTCACTGCAACCTCCGCCTCCTGGGTTCAAGTGATTCTTCCGCCTCAGCCTCCCGAGTAGCTGGGACCACAGGCGTGTGCCACCATTCCCAGCTAATTTTTTTGTATTATTAGCAGAGACAGGGTTTCACCGTGTTGGCCAGGATGGTCTCAATCTCTTGACCTCATGATCCGCCCACCTTGGCCTCCCAAAGTGCTGGGATTATAGGCGTGAGCCACTGCACCTGGCCTGGAGAGAGATTTCTTTGAATACCTGGAGCCAGTACATCTCCCAGTCTTTGCCAGGGGGTTCTGTGTGACTCTTGGGGCACACCTTCACCATTCTGCAAGGCCATTGACATCTGAGAGCTTAGAGGCTTCTCAGGACTTTCTTGGGCATATGCACAATCCTATGCGTGTGTGTGTGTGGCACTCTGTATACCCACAGATATGTTGGGGCTTTTCAAAAGCCCTATGGATACCTTATTCTCTAGGCTTTTTAAAACAAGTTTTTTGGTTAACACATTGTTTGCCCCAACTATTACGTACTGATTAGGCAGCTGCAAAGTGAAAGCACTTGCCTATAAATGTATTTGACAATCACCCCCAGGGAATAGACTGTCCATGCTAAGTGAGCTCAGGGTCGGGTCGAATACAAATAGCTTTGTAAGTATGGTCTTCTAGGGAATCACCAGAATGGTCACATCATGAGAGTTATTTGGGGATGGGACTTTGGAAAAGATCCAGCTTCATTTCCTTCCCTAAGTGGCTTCCAGGCTGCTCCAGGGATGTAAGCTGTTATTTTTCAAGGGTGCCGTAGAGACAGGGAATGGAGAATGGGTCTAGGGCAAGCCAAAATGCCCCACATCCTACTGTTCTTACCAAGATTCACCTCTTCATTTTGAGGAAATGCTTCCAAGGTTGCTGCAAGCCTTTGGTTAATTTCCAGAGTTGTAAGCAAGTTGATTGTAACCATTTCATTCAGATATTTTTTCCTTTTATTAGGGAGTTAATTTTTAGGTCTTTGCCACTTTTGCTGATGTCGTCTCTCTCCAAATATCTTTAATGGTCTTTAGCTCACAAGATATTTAAAAAATAAATTTATTGTATCAATCACTTGGTGAATCTCCTTGCTATCCTAAAATAGGAATCACTTGTTGTTCAAGGGTATTATTTGAGAGGGGTGAAATACAGTTCTTAATCATCTTGGGGTGTTTTTCTACAGTAGCTTTTGCTAAATAGTTGTCTACTCTCCAGCCAGAGTATTTCTGGAGTTAAAAAGATTCTCCTTGTTGATCTATGTAATGTGGATGAATCTCGGAAGCAATTGGCTAAATATAAGATGCCAGAGACAAAAGACTGCATACTGTGTGATTCCGTTTTTATGAAATTCTAGTGATGGAGGAGAGATGAGTGGTCACCTGGGGCTGGGGTGTGGGAAGAATGGCTACAGAGAAGCACAAGGGAAACTCTGCGGCCATGGAATGTTCTGTAGTTTAATTGTGGTGGCACTTCCATGGCCATATGAGTTTATCAGGATGCACTTTGTCAGGAACGGTGCATTTAAAATGGTTGGATTTTCTGCAAAAAATTAGCCAGGCATGGTGGCGCATGCCTGTAATCCCAGCTACTTAGCAACCTGAGGCAGGAGAATTGTTTGAACCTGGGAGGCAGAGGTTGCAGTGATCCAACATTGCACCATTGCACTCCAGCCTGGGCAACAGAGCAAGACTCTGTCCCAAAAAAAAAAAAAAAAAGTTGAATTTTCTTTTATGTAAATTATAGTTCAATGAAGCCGGTAAAAATATCCTAGTTTAAATAATAGATTAAATTTAATGAAGGTCAGCTGCAGTGGCTCACACCTGTAATCCCAGCACTTTGGGAGGCTGAGGGGAGCAGATCACTTGAGGCCAGGAGTTTGAGACCAACCTGGCCAACATGGTGAAACCCCATCTCTACTAAAAATTAGCTGAGCGTGGTGGCATGAACCTGTAGTCCCAGCTACTTGAGAGACTGAGGCAGAAGAATCGCTTGTACCCGGGAGGTGGAGGTTGCAGTGAGCCAAGATCACACCACTGCACTCCAGACTGGGCAACAGCGCAAGAATTTGTCTCAAAAAAACTCAGTGACATAAAACCATATTTTTTAGGCAAAACAGGATAGGTTTTATCCCAGTAGGTGCTAACGGAAGTCATCTAACAGTCCATGTCAATGGCTCTTAGATTTTTGTCCACATCAGAGCACAGGATGCGTGTTTCAGAGTGATTGCTGGGTTTGGCTGCACACCCCTGTATTCAAGACTTGCTGGGTGGTGCTGGGGCCCTGGCTTCTGAGTCTTTAACAAATAGAACCAGCAGAGGTGTGGTGTGCTGGTGTGAAGTCTTGGAAGATGCCAAGTAAAGCATGTTTAGGTTGCAGAAATGTCAGAAGCATCTTTATTAGATTCAGTTTTTTTTTAAATTTTTCCTTGCAGACTTCTAAAGGATAAAGACAAACCAAAGCAGCCTTCAGGCATACTAAAAGTTGCTCTGTATTTGTGTTATAATTTTTGGAAACTATATTCCCAGAGCAGTTGGGTTAAAAAAAAAAAACCTGTTTTTTAGTAGGTGAATGGATAAATAACGTGGTACATTAGATAATAGATGATTAGTCAGTGCTAAAAAGAAATGAGCTTGTAATCCCAGCACTGTGGGAGCCGAGGCAGGTGGATCACTTGAGGTCAGGAGTTTGAGACCAGCCTGGCCAACGTGGTGAAACCACATCTCTACCAAAAATACAAAAATTAGCTGGGTGTGGTGGTGGGCACCTGTAATCCCAGCTATTTGGGAGACTGAGATGGGAGGATCTCTTGAACCCAGGAGGAGGTTGCCGCGAGCTGAGATCACAGCACTGCACTCCAGCCTGGGCAAGAGAGTGAGAGTCTATCAAAGAAAGAAAGAGAGAAAGAAAAGAAAAGAAAGGAAAGGAAAAAAAGAAAAGAGAGGAAGGAAGGAAGGAGGGAGGGAGGGGAGGAGGGGAGGAGGGAAAGAGGGAGCTATCTAGCCATGAGAAGACGTGGAAGAAACTTTGCATATTACAGTGTGAAAGAAGTCAGTCTGAAAAGGCTATAGACAGTATAGTTCCAACCATATGACATTCTGGAAAAGGCAAAACTGTGGAGGCAGTAAAAAGATGAGTGGTTGTCAGGGGTTGGGGGAAAAGGATGAAGAGGTGGAGCAGAGAGGAGTTTTAGGGCAGTGAAACTATTCTGTAAAATATAATGTTGGATACAGGTCATTATACATTTGTCCAAACCCATAGAATACTCCACCAGGAGTGGACTCTAATGTAAACTGTGGACTCTGAGTGATAATGGTGTGGCAATGTGGGTTCACCAGTTGTTACAAATGCACCACTGTGCTGGGGCTGGTCATAGCGGGGGAGGCTGTGCCTCTGGGGAGGGAGGGAGTATATGGGAACTCTCTGTACCTTTTGCTCAATTTTGCTGTGAACATAAAACTGCTCTAAAAATAAAGTCAATTTAAAAAATTTAAAATTAAAAAAATATTTGAAAGGCACCACCCCCAAACCAGGATACATTCAGTTTATTTGAAACGACTAACAATAGGTAAAGGCATGATCCATCTCTGTCTCCCACACCGGTTGTGACTCACAGCTTGCACTGTTAACCAAAATGAGAGTAAGTGTTCTGCCTCTCAGCTGGGTGAGGGAAGACGCTTGTAATGAAGCAGTTTTACCACAAGAGAGCTGCATGGAAGGACGTCACAGCAGAGAAATCCAACCATTTCTGTGTACCTTCCACAATGACAAACGTGATGGAAAACTGCTATGTGCCGGCCCTTTTCAGCTGCCTACTGAATTAGTCATCACAACACCCCAGTGAGACACCTCTGTTACCATCCTAGCCAAAAGAGAAACTGAGGCACAGGGCAGGTGTGTGGCGGGTAAGTGGCAGGCAGGTTTCCAGCCCAGGCCAACCAGCTTTTAATCACTGCCTTCCCTGAGACATCAAAATTTAACCAAAAAACTTTCTTCCTTGACTTAATAAGGCATAATCCATTCTCCTCTGCAGCTCAGCCTAAGACTTACTGCAGCTCAACATAAGACTTCGTAAAATATGTTTAGGCGCAATTAATTTTGGTTTCTTTTTAATTAGAAGCTGCAAAATAGAGGAAAGTTTTTTTTCCTTCTGTATTTCTTTTCTCAAAAACAGAGGGTTTCCAAGGTTTTGCATTTATCCTGCAGATGTTTGGATGTTTCTCTTTTTTTTTTGAAACGGAGTCTTGCTCAGTCACCCAGGCTGGAGTGCAGTGGCATGATTTCGGTTCATGGCATCCACTGACCAGGTTTGAGCAATTCCCCCTGCTTCAGCCTTGTAAGTAGCTGTGACTACAGTCACCCACCACCACACCTGGCTAATTTTTTTTTTGTATTATTAGTAGAGACGGGGTTTCACCATGTTGGCCAGGATGATCTTGATCTCTTGACCTCGTGATCCACCCATCTCGGCCTCCCAAGGTGCTGGGATTACAGTCATAAGCCACTGTACCCGGCCTGATGTTTGGATGGTTCTTAAGCTACAGAAAGCAATTCTGGCCCTAATAAACCCAGACGTGTGGCACCAAGAGCCCTGGTCGTTCTCCTGTTATCCTGGACACTAGTCAGATATTTCTAAGTCCGTGGAGTTTGATTCATTGGTGCTGTCCCCGGAGTGGTGGTAATAGGTGTCCGATAATTAGCCCTGTTAGAGAAACCGGCCCTTACTTTATACCTAGGTATAGATGTTTGATTCGTGTCACAGCCTCAATTTTATTGGAAACCTATAGACAACAACTGTTGAAGAAAAATAGCTTTGATTGTCATTCCATTCAGGTTGGATTCTGTTGTCATTGTTTTTCTCCACTGCAGTATTTAATGTAACACGTAGACGTCAAGGAACTGGAAGTGTGTGATGAATGAACTTCAGCCTGGATTCATGGTTCTTTATTTCTCTCTCTTCATTGCTATGCTGATCATTTTTCAATGTAAGGAAGCTTAAAATCTTACGCTGCATATATTAACTTCTTTTCAAAAGAGTCTTTGAATTTTTGTACAAACAGAAATGTTTCCTGCTGTGCCTATCAGAAATTCAGTCCCAGTCACACTACAAAGTCCTATGCTTGCCATATTCTGTGGAAAAAATTTATGAATCGACTTAACCTTTATTATGAGTTATAAGAAGCCTGCAAGGCTTTCTTTCGAAGCCATGAATTGAGCTCAAATATAACTTTAATATGCTATTTAAAATATAGGTGAGTTGAAGGTTAATATTTTGAATGTAAATGTATTTGGAGTCATTATTTATTCAGAAAATTCATTGTAAATCCACTTAGGGGGTTTCTTACAATCAAGATCGTGACCTTTCTTTAAGTGAATGTATTTTGCTTGGTCACATTAAAGATGAAGCCTTCATCTGTTAAGTGCAGAAGAAAAGAAGGAAATAAGGCGAAAAAATATTTGTACAGATCCTTAAAACAATGCAGAATTTTGCTGTGCTCATAAAGCAGCTTAGGTATCTAAACCCTCCACCTTGTTTATGAAAATAGACTACTGTGCTTCCTTTTAAATTTACTAACAGTATTAAATGTCAGCAGGGAAGGATAGTCTAACCAGAAAAATGAGACTGAAACAGACCAATTAAAGCACGACATAAGGAAACCAATCAAGACCATGTGACATTAAAAATAGTTGTTGATAAAATGCTAATTTTTATTGAAACACAACAATGATTTATATTTGCTTAAATCACTTCACTTGGAAGTATGAACTCTTAATCCATTGGGCACATATTGTAATTGAAAATATAGTAAACCTTAACTTTTTGCAAGTGACAACAAGCTTGGATAGAAAGATTAAAAGCCAGGTAGAGAAAGATACCCAATAAGGTAATTATGTGCTCAAAACTCATAAAGAATTCAGTGCATCATGTTGAATTCACCTGGAAACAATTGTAATTGACTTTTCCCTGATTGCTGCTTCTGACTGGGTGAGAAGCTTCTGAGAAAGGGTGAGTTACTCTCATAGCCAAGTCTGGGCAATGTTGCTCTCTTCGCATGGAAGGTATAGACTGAGCAAGTGGTGAGGTCTGCGGAACAGCACTGAGGAGGGGTCATCTCTGGGAGCTCAGAAGCCCCAGGATATGCCTCTGGATGGAGTCCCAGACTCCGTGTATTTCTTTATGGCTGGGGTGGTTTTCTTGTGATCCATGTCCAGTGACATGGTTAATGTGCTTTGAAGTGAGTTGCGTGTAGCTGGACCCCAAGACCATTATACATTTCTTGATTACAATAAACCACTTAGTATCCCCAGTTGTGGGTGTCAGCAAAGCTTAAGAATGTTTCCAGAAAAGGGGAAGAGTTTGCCCAGTCGCTGTTACTGGAGGCTTGGTTACATGTTTCCTGGGGTGCTTCACCATTGGACCTGCAAATGTGTAACCCTGGACTGATTCTGTAGCCTGCCTGGACAGCAGTTCCTTGTTCTATCTGTCCTGGATACATAAAGGACACCATCAGCACACTGTGAGCTCACAGTGGTCATCGGAATTGCCACAATATGAGGCTCAGAGCCTGTTGTGCTGCAGTAACTGGAATACATTGCACAGGGCACTGAGCCATGTGATGACCTGGAAACAAAGCAGCTTAAGGTACGATCTTATCTGCAAGAAAGTTAGGTTCTAGGTGAGGTCATGATATGAGTTGGGAAAATAAAAATATCAATAAAATGTTAAAGATGCATAAAGTGTATAAGATAATGGGAGGAAATTGCTGCAAGTTAGAACTTAATACATCAAGAAATGAATTATGTATATACTTTTCATTTGGACAGATGAGAGGAAACTGGTATCTATGTGGTGCTTTTTGTACATTGGCCCGAGACAGGTATTCATGGCTACATTCGAAGCTCATGTCCTTTTCTTTTTCTTTTTTTTTTTTTTAAATTACACTTTAAGTTCTGGGATACATGTGCAGAACATAGTTACATAGTTATACGCATGCTATTGGTGGTTTGCTGCATCTGTCACCCCGTCACCTACATTAGGTATTTCTCCTAATGCTATCCCTTTCCAACATCCTCCCACAGGCCCTGATGTGTGATGATCCCCTCCCCGTGTCCATGTGTTCTCATTGTTCAACTCCCACTTATGAGTGAGAATATGTGGTGTTTGGTTTCCTGTTTCTGTGCTAGTTTGCTGAGAATGATAGTTTCCAGCTTCATCCATGTTCCTGTAAAAGACATGAACTCATCCTTTTTTATTGTTGCATAGTATTCCATGGTGTATTTGTGCCACATTTTCTTTATCCAGTCTATCACTGATGGGCATTTGGGTTGGTTCCAAGTCTGTGCTATTGCGAACAGTGCTGCAATAAACATTTGTGTGCATGTGTCTTTATAGTAAAACAATTTATAATCCTTTCAGTATATACCTAGTAACAGGATTACTGGGCCAAATGGTATTTCTGATTCTAGATCCTTGAGGAATCACCACACTGTCTTCCACAGTGGTTGAACTAATTTATACTCTCACCAACAATGTAAAAGCATTCCTGGCCAGGCGAGGTGGCTCACACCTGTAATCCCAGTACTGTGAGAGGCTGAGGCAGGCAGATCACAAGATCAGGACTTCTAGACCAGCCTGGCCAATATGGCGAAACCCCATCTCTACTAAAAATACAAAATTTAGCCAGGCATGGTGACAGGCACCTGTAGTCCCAGCTACTCAGGAGGCTGAGGCAGGAGAATTGCTTGAACCCAGGAGGCAGAAGTTGTAGTGAGCCAGGATCATGCCACTGCACTCCAGCCTGGGCAACAGAGCAAGACTCTGTCTCCAAAAAAAAAAAAAAAAAAAGCATTCCTATTTCTCCATGTCCTCTCCAGTATCTATTGTTTCCTGACTTTTTAATGATCATCATTTTAACTGGCATGAGATGGCATTTCATTGTGGTTTTGATTTTCATTTCTATAATGAGCAGTGACGATGAGCTTTTTTTCTTATGTTTGTTGGCTGCATAAATGTCTTCTTTTGAGAAGTGTCTGTTCATATCCTTTGTCCACTTTTTGATGGGGTTGGTTTTTTCTTGCAAATTTATTTAAATTCTTTATAGATTCTGGATATTAGCCCTTTGTCAGATGGATAGATTGTAAACATTTTCTCTCATTCTTTAGGTTGCCTATTCACTGTGATGATAGTTTCTTTTGCTATGCAGAAGCTGTTTAGTTTAATTGGATCCCACTTGTCAATTTTGGCTTTTGTTGCCATTGCTTTTGGTGTTTTAGTAGTCATGAAGTCTTTGCCCATGCCTATGTCCTGAATGGTATTGCCTAGGTTTTCTTCTAGGGTTTTTATGGTTTTAGGTCTTACATTTAAGTCTTTAATCCTTCTTGAGTTAATTTTTTATAATGTGTAAGGCTTAGGTCCAGTTTCAGTTTTCTGCATATGGCTAGCCAGTTTTCCCAACACCATTAATAAAATAGGGAATCATTTCCCCATTGCTTGTTTTTGTCAGGTTTGTCAAAGATCGGATGGTTGTAAATGTGTGATGTTATTTCTGAGGCCTCTGTTCTGTTCCATTGGTCTATATATCTGTTTTGGTACCAGTACCATGCTGTTTTGATTACTGTAGCCTTGTAGTATAGTTTGAAGTCAGGTATCATGATGCCTCCAGCTTTGTTCTTTTTGCTTAGGATTGTCTTGGCTATATGGGCTCCTTTTTGGTTCCATATTAAATTGAAAGTAATTTTTGCTAATTCTGTGAATAAAGTCAATGGTAGCTTGATGAAGATAGCATTGAATCTATAAATCACTTTGGGCAGTATGGCCATTTTCAAGATATTGATTCTTCCTGTCCATGAGCATGGAATGTTTTTCCATTTATTTGTGTCCTTTCTTATTTCCTTGAGGAGTGGTTTGTAGTTCTCCTTGAAGAGGTCCTTTACATCCCTTGTAAGTTGTATTCCTAGATATTTTATTCTCTTTGTAGCAACAGCAAATGGGATTTCACTCATGATTTGGCTCTCTGTTTGTCTATTATTGGTGTATGGGAATGCTTGTGATTTTTGCACATTGATTTTGTATGCTGAGATTTCCTGAAGTTGCTTATCAGCTTAAGGAGATTTTGGGCTGAGATGATGGAGTTTTCTAAATATACAATCATGTCATCTGCAAACAGAGACAATTTGACTTCCTTTCTTCCTATTTGAATAATTTTTCTTTCTTTCTTTTGCCTGATTGACCTGGCCAGAACTTCCAATACTATGTTGAATAGGAGTGGTGAGAGAGGGCATCCTTGTCTTACGCCAGTTTTCAAAGGGAATTCTTCCAGCTTTTGCCCATTCAGTATGATATTGGCTA
>CAUYLG010047249.1:0-35361 GCA_963573385.1 Cacajao melanocephalus | reverse complement strand
CATTCCATGCTCGTGGATAGGAAGAATCAATATCATAAAAATGGCCATACTGCCCAAACTAATTTATAGATTCAATGCTATCCCCATCAAGCTACCAATGAAAAAACCACCTTAAACTTCATATGGAACCAAAAAAGAGCCTGTATAGCCAAGACAATCCTAAGCAGAAAGAATAAAGCTGGAGGCATCACACTACCTGACTACAAACTATACTGCAAGCCTACCATAATCAAAACCGCATGGTACTGGTACCAAAACAGATATGTAGACAAATGGAACACAACAGAGGCCTCAGAAATAACGCCAAACATCTACAACCAACCGATCTTCAACAAACCTGACAAAAGCAAGCAATGGGGAAACGATTCCCCATTTAATAAATGGTGCTGGGAAAACTGGCTAGCCAGGTGCAGAAAACCGAAACTGGACCCTTTCCTTACACCTTATATGAAAATTAACTCAAGATGGACTAAAGACTTAAACATAAGATCTAAAACCATAAAAACCCTATAAGAAAACCTAGGCAGTATCATTCAGGACATAGGCATGGGCAAGGACTTCATGATTCAAACACCAAAAGCAATGGCAACAAAAGCCAAAATTGAGAAATAGGATCTAATTAAACTAAAGGGCTTCTGCACAGCAAAAGAAACAATCATCAGAGTCAACAGGCAACCTACAGGATGGGAGAAAATTTTTGCAATCTGTCCATCCAGCAAAGGACTAATATCCAGAATCTACAAGGAACTTAAACAAATTTATAAGAAAAAACAAACAATACCACTAAAAAGTGGGTGAAGGATATGAACAGACACTTCTCAAAAGAAGACATTTATGTGGCCAACAAGCATATGAAAAAAAGCTCATCATCACTGGTCATTAGGGACATGCAAATCAAAACCACAATGAGATACCATCTCACGCTTGTTAAAATGGTAATCATTAAAAAAGTCAGGAAACAACAGATGCTAGAGAGGATGTGGAGAAATAGAAACATTTTTACCCTGTTGGTGGGAGTGCAAATTAGTTCAAACATTGTGGAAGACAGTGTGGTGATTCCTCAAGGATTGAGAACCAGAAATACCATTTGACCCAACAATCCCATTACTGGGTATATACCCAAAGGATTATAAATCATTCTACTATAAAGACATATGCACATGTATGTTTATTGTGGCACTGTTCACAATAGCAAAGACTTGAAACCAACCCAAATGCCCATTGATGATAGACTGGATAAAGAAAATGTGGCATATACACAGCATGGAATACTATGCAGTCTTAAAAAAGGATGAGTTCATGTCAGTTGCAGGGGCATGGAGGAAGCTGGAAACCATCATTCTCAGCAAACTAACACAGAAACAGAAAACCAAACACTACATGTTCTCACTCATAAGTGAGAGTGAAACAGCAAGAATACATGGACACAGGGAGGGAAACATCACACACTGGGGTCAGTTGTGGGGTGAGGGGCTAGGGGAGGGATAGCATTAGGAAAAATACCTAATGTAGATGATAGGTTGATGGGTGTGGCAAAAGATCATGACACATGCATACCTATGTAACAAACCTGAACATTCTGCATATGTATCCCAGAACTTAAAGTATAATTTAAAAAATCATAGTTATAAAATATTCATTATCTAATGAAGGATTATTTCAAGTGATAAGAAACTTCTACTTTTACAGGTATATAACTGAATACATCCATTGCTGCTATAGTCTCTCTAGCAACAGCAAATTAGAATATTACCCTCATGTCACAATTTCTCTTCTAAATCTAACACATAATGGATGTGCAATAAATGTCTACTGAATGAATGGTTTTATTCAGTTAATGGGTTTAATCAGTTAAAAGAGCACTGAGCTCTTCAAACATAACTCCTTGGTTGGACAAAGCTGCAAATTTTACAACTAGTCAATTATTGATGGATTTGATCTTTTAACAATTTATTTGGGAAGCTGAATTATTTCTAAAGACATGTAAATAAGTAAACTATTAAGTCGATAACCAAACTAAGACACAAACTATTAATATGTTGGTTCTTGATGCATATAAAACTAAACACACACTTTTATTTCTTCAAAAGCACCAGGTACCCCTATAACTTCACTGGTAAAAATTTAAATGTTTAAAGAAGAATTAACATCAGTCTTTCACAAACTCTAAAATAAACTTCAAAAAATTGGAGACGAGGGAACACTTCTGAACTCATAAGCCCAGTATTACTCTGATTCCAAAAACAGAAAAAAAAAAAAAAAAGTCACAAGAAAACTACAGACCAATATCCTTTATGAGTCTAGGCATAAAAATCTTCAAGAAAATACAAGAAAACTGAGTCCAGCAACATGTAAAAAAAAAATATTTACCATAACCAAGTGGGTTTTATCTTAGGAGTATGAGTTGATTTGATATATAAAAAACAATTAATGTATTAATAATACATCGTACTACTTAACAGAAGAAAAAAATACCATATGGTCTTCTAACAGAAACACAAAAAACATTTGACAAAATCTAACACCCTTTTACAATAACAGTATCCCATAAGCCAGGAATAGAGGATAACTTCCTCATCCACTCACCACTTCTATTCAACATTGTATAGAAAGTTCTAGCCAAGGCAATTAGACAAGAAAAAGAAAAAAAAAAAGACTCCAGATTAGATGATATAATCTCATATATAGGAAATCCTAAGAGATCTGCAAATAAACTATTAAATCTAATAGATGAGTTTAGAAAGGTTACAGAGCAGGACATGGTGGCCTATGCCTATAATCCCAGCACTTTGAGAGGCTGAGGTGGGAGGATCGCCTGAGCCCAGGAGTTTGAGACCAGCCTGAGCAACATGGTGAAACCCTGTCTCTACAAAAAATAAAATAAAATAATTAGTCACGCACAGTGGCACATACCTACGGTCCCAGCTACTCAGGAGGCTGACGCAGAATTGCTTGAGCCAGGAGGTCAAGGCTTTAGTGAGCTATGACCATGCCACTACACTCAAGCTAGGGTGACAGAGCAAGACCCTGTCTTGAAAAGAAAAAAGAAAGAAAGGTTACAGGATGCAAGAACAACATGCAAATTGTGTTTCTATACACCAGCAATGAACAGTCTAGAAAGTAATAAAGAAAATAATTTACAATAGTATAGATATAGGAGTAAACTTAATGAAAGAAGTAGAAGATTTGTATGTGGAAGACTACAAAACATTGTTGAAAGAAATTAAAGACCTAAATAAATGGAAGAACATTCCATTCTTATGACACATAAGACTTAATATTGTGAAAATGTGGTTATGTCCAAAAAGGGTACAGAAGGTTACAGCAGTTAAGCAAAGATGAAAATGAAAATTCTAAAAATCATACTTTGACTAAAGTCACATCTATTTTCCTTAGGGAGATAATTTTTATCATAATTTTTCTATATCATACAGTGTTAACATAAAAATGTATCACATCAAAGCTACATTTCTGTAGGGTAATGGCTAATGAAATGACCCCAAATATCACTCCATCTTCCTCTTTTGTTAGGATAATTATAATACAATATTCTGCAATTATTTTTTTCATGAATAGGTAAATCACAAGTATTCTTTTAGTATTATTATCATGATTATTATTGTTATATTATTATTCAGAGACAAGGTCTCACTCTGTCACCCAGGCTGGAGTACAATGGTGTTATCATGGGTCACCGCAACCTCAAACTTCCGAGCTCAAGCGGTCCTCTCACTTGAGTCTCTCAAGTAGCTGGGACTTCACGGGCACACACCACCACACCCAGTTAGATTTTTTAAGAAATAGGATCTCATTATGCTGCCCAGACTGATCTTGAACTCCTGGCCCCAAGCTATCCTTGTGCCTCAGCCTCCAGAGTAGGCATTTATTTATTAATTTTTGCCCCACTGACTCCCTTTTCTCATATTTTATCAGTGATGTTTAAATAATGCATCAGCTACAGTTATGACAGTATTTTCAGAGATGCAGGTATTTAATCCGTTTCTGCACCCTGCATCTATCATTGACTCACTGAAAATTTTACAAATATTACAAATTTTACCATTTACACATGCTGTGTGTGTATGTATGTGCTTAATTTTGGAAAAACGATTACAATTGGGTCAAGGAAATAACTGTAATCTAATGTTCATTAAAATGAAGATCAATCTCAAAAGATAATCATAAAAATACAGCTTAATTGCCTCATAACCTCAGATGTACAAATTGATCTACAAATCTGAAGACCAATCTGTTATTCTTCCCCAAATGGCAGTGAAAAAGACTAAAGAGGCTCCTGAAGGTTTAAAACACTGGAGGATAAAATTTCCATTACGTTTAACATCATTCTGGCAGTGATACTCCGGATATGTGACAAATTTTAGAGGGCACTGAACATACTAGATTTGAATTATAATACCAAATCTAGCATTATCATAATAGATTACTTAATTAAAATACATTACAACTATAATGGTTATTATACCTTTCTCATAAGAAGCCTGCTTTTCAGAATTCCTTCACTAATCCATGTAAAAGGAGGGAGGCAACAGATACTATTAATAATATCTCCATTTCATATTCCAAATAGACAGTGAGAAATGAAATGCTTAGCACAATGTCATCTGACATCACAAACATTTTTAACGCTAAGCCAAATAAGAAAGAAAACAAGCATAACAAACAAAGCATTTGGCACCTGTCATTTAGGGACTAAAAATTTCTACTCTAGGTCAAATATTTTACAGGTTGAATGTGAATATAACAGTATTAAAAGTCATATAGGTAGCTCTGAATTGGAATGACATTTAGATGTTACTAACACAAACAGGATAAAAACACTGAAAATATCCTCTTTGAAACTATAGCAATGAAAAATACAGCAGTTCCTACAAAGTTTAAGAAAGTTGTTCATAAAGATTTTAAGTTGTCAACAGGAGGATTTTTTAAAAACAAACGAGATAGAAAAAAAAATACTTAGAGCTCGTACATACCTACCTGTCTTCTCCCCATCCCACGATCTAATGTAGAGTCCGAGAGCTTTTTTCTGCTAATGGAATATTTCACATGAATATAGGCAAATTAGAAACCTAATTCAAAGATGACGCTATTTTTGCACTTTTTAAATTTCTTATGGTATTGATAAAAGATACATACTTGTTCTAGTAGTTGCCTTTATATATTTGTAGTGTCTTTACTCACCTTTCTTCTTAACATTTCACTATCTTGCTTTTCAGTCTTCACTGGAATCCTCTGACTGCCACATATTACCACATATGAGCTATATGACAAGCAATGGTCTTTTACAACTTTCTCTCTTTTCTCTTTTTTCCTATATCTTAGTAACATTTTTTCAACTTTGTCAGAACATGTGCCTTTTGCATCTTTTTTCTACTCACATTTCCACTACAGTTTTAGTCTTAGCTCTACAATAAAATATATTAAATTGCCATCATTAGTCCTTTTGCCGAAATTTCCCTAGTTGTTAGTTTGATGCAGCTCCTCTTCTGGTAGATGCCTCAGAAAAGGTTCCTGAGTACGGTATTCCGTTCTAAATGTCGGAATTAGACATTTAGAACTGTCTTTATACAGCTTTGATTCTTAATAAATAGCTCAACTGAATGTAAAATTCTTGGCTTGCACTTTCTTTCCTTTTCTCAAAAATCCTTCTTCACTGTTACTTTGCTTTGTGCATTGCTCTTGAGAAAACTAATGCCAGCCTAATTTCCTATCCTTCTAAGTAATATTGTCTTTTTACAAGGAGGCCCTGGGGAATTTTTTCTTTGTGTTTAAAATCTAAAAATTTTACTACACAACTAGAGCCTAGAGTGGATTATTCCATTCCATTGTTCCAGGCATGTCATGGGCCATTTCAATATTTAGATTAAGGCTTTCTCTTATTTCTAGAAAGTTTCCTTGAAATATAGTTTTAAGTGTTAGATCTGTTTTATTGTTTTATTTTTCTTCTTCTTCAAATATACTTTCATTTTCTTCTTCTTTCTTGAAACGTAGTTTTAATATTAGTTCTGGTCCATGGATGGTAGTAAATCTTCTTCTCTTTCTCCTCCTTTGCTTCCACCTCCTCTTCTTTTCTCGTCATCATCTTCATCTTCTTTGTCTTCTTCTCCTTCCCTCCCTCTTTCTCTTCTTCAATTTTACATATGTTAGATCTGCTTTGCCTCTCTTCGAATTCAATCACTTTATATCTGAGCCTTTTACTCCTGTCTTTATCTCATTGTTATATTATTGGTTGTTTCCCTGCCTTTATTTAATAGTCTTATTAAAATTTCCAGGTACAAATGACTTTACTAATAAATTTTTAGCACTGCTTAAAGAAGGAATAATAGCATTTGTGTGTCTAATTCTACATAAACTCTACCAGAAAAGAGAAAATAAGGGAACATTCCTGAACTCAAATGGCCAGCATTGCCCTGATACCAAAACCAGAGAAAGACCTTTGCAAGAAAAGAAAACTAAAGATCACTATTCTTTGTGAATATAGGATACAAAATTTTCACCAAAATATTAGCAAATGAAATCAAGTAATCATAAGAATGATTACTCATTACAACCAAGTGCAGTTTATCTTTGCAATACAAGGCTAAACATTCAAAAGTCAATTAATGTAATTCATCATGTCAGCAGACTAAAAAAGAAAACACACAATCATCTTGACAAAAACAAAAAAAGCATTTTGATGAATGCTTTTAATCAATTGATTATTACAAATTCATTATTTGTAAAATCTCAGCAAACTAGACATATAATAGAACTTCTTCAAAATGATAAATATTATCCTCAAAAAATCTACAGCTAAAGCTAACATAAGGCTTCATGGTGAAAGATTGAATACTTTCTTCCTAATACAGGAGAAAAAGCAAGGATGTCTTCTATCCCCACTGTTACACAACATCAAACTAAAGATCTTCACCACTAAAATAAGGCACACACACAAAAAAGAAGGAATACAGATTATAGAGGAAGAAATAAAACTATCCCAATTTGTAAACAAGATTGTGTATATTAAAAATCACAAACACAGCTTGGCCAACATGGCGAAACCCTGTGTCTACCAAAAAATACAAAAATTAGCTGGTTGTGGTGGCACACGCCTGTAGTCCCAGCCACTCGGGAGGCTGAGGTGGGAGAATCACTTGAACTCAGGGACAGAGGTTCCAGTGAGCTGAGATCACACCACTGCACTCCAGTCTGAGTGACAGAGACCCTGCCTTAAAAAAACAAAAATCATAAAGGATCCACAAAGGAACTACTAGTAAGCTTAGCAAAGTCATGGTCAATATATAAAACTATATAAATATATAAAAATCAGTTGTAATTCTATGTACAAGGAATAAAACTATTGTAATTATAAATTGAAGTTTTTAAAATACCATTTACAATAGTACCCAAAACATAAAATACTTAATACCAAACAAATATGCAAGATTTATATACTGAAAACTAGATAACACTAATGATAAAATTTTAAAGACCTAAATAAATGTGAGCTAGGCCATGTTCATAGATTAGAAGACTCAATATTGGTCAGATATTAATTCTCCCAATTTAATAGATTTCATGTAAACCCTTTCAAAGTCCCAGAGACTTTTTTGTAGAAATTGACAAGAAATGCCAATGAAAAGACAAAGCAATTTCAACATCCAAAACAATTTTTAAAAGGAACAACGTTGGAGACTCACCATCCAACTTCAAGATGTACTATAACGCTTCAATACTTCAGACTATATAGTATTGAATAAAGGATGGACACGTAAATCAACGGTACAAAATTCACAGTTCAGAAATAGACTCAGATTTACTTTTGTCAATTAATTTTCAACACAGATGCAATGGCAATTCAATGGAGAAAGAACAGTCTTTTGAACAAAAAGTACTAGACCAATTGGGTATCCATATGCAAAGAAATAAACCTTAATCCATACCTTACCCCATAAACAAAAATTAACCCAAAATGGATCATAGACCTAATCTGTAAAACCTAAAATTATGAAACTTCTAAAATTACACAAAGAAGAAAATCTTTGTGACTGTAGCAAAGATTTCCAACACTTTGGGAGGCCAAAGCAGGAAGGTTGTCTGAAGCTACGAGTTCAAGAAGACCAACCTGGGCAACAAAGCATGACTCCAGTCTCTATTTTAAAAAGAGAAAGAAGAGAAAGAGAAGGGGAAAAGGAAGGAGAAGGGGAAGGGAAGGGAAGGGAAGGGAGGAAAGAAGGAAGGAAGGAGGGAGGGAGGGAGGGAAGGAAGGAGGGAAGGAAGGAGGGAGGGAAAGAAAGAGGTAGAGAGGGAGGGAGGGAAGGAAGGAAGGAAGGACCAAAAACTAGGAAAAATATTGGCAAAACACATGTCTGGGCCAGGCGTGGTGACTCACACCTGTAATTCCAACACTTTGGGAAGCTGAGGTGAGCAGATCATCTGAAGTCAGCCGTTTGAGACCAGCCTGGCCAACATGGTGAAACCTCGTCTCTACTAAAAAAAATACAACAATTATCTGAGCATGGTGGCACACACATGTAGTTCCAGTTACTCAGGACACTGAGGCAAGAGAATCGCTTGAACCTGGCGGGGGCAGAGGTTGCAATGAGCCAAGATTGGGCCACTGCACTCCAGCCTGGGTGACACAGCAAGACGCCACCTCCAAAAAAAGAAAAAAAAAAAAAAAAAACACATGTCTGATAAAGGATTTGTATCCTAAATATATAAGGAAGTATCAAAACTCAATAGCAAGTAAACTAACAACCCAATTTTTAAAATAGGCAAAAGATTTGAACAGACACTCACCAAGGAAGATACACAGGTAGCAAGCAAGCAAATGAAAAGAGGCTCCGTGGAGTATGTCATTAGGAAATGCAACGTGAGATCCTAATAAGAAACCAGTACACCAGGACAGAAGGTAGAAAACTAAGAAAACCAAGTGTTAATGAGGAAGCAGAGCAGCTAGAGCTATCTGTCGTACACTGCGGGTGAGAATGCCAAATGGAACGGCACATGCAGGCAGCGTGGTGTGCCAGGCCCAGGGGGCCCCTGCTCTGTGCAGCCTGGGGTGGAATGATATGGTTTGGCTGTGTCTTCACCCAAAATCTCATCTTCAGTTGTAATCCCCATGATCCCCACGTGTCAAGGGTGGGACCAGGGGAGGTAAGTGGATCATGGAGGTAGTTTCCCCTATGCTGTTCTTGTGATCATGAGTGAGTATTACCAGATCTGATGGTCTTATCAGCATCTGGTATTTCCCCGGCTTGTACTCTCTCTCTCTCCAGCCCTGTGAAGTATGTACCTGCTTCTCCTTTGCCTTCTGCATGACTGTAAGTTTCCTGAGGCTGCCCCAGCAATGCAAAACTGTGAGTCAATTAAACCTCTTTACTTTATAAATTACCCAGTCTTGGGTATTTCTTCATAGCCGCGAGAGCACAGGCTAATACAGGTAGCAAGCAAGCATATGAAAAGATGTTCCACATAGTATGTCATCAGGAAAACACGAAATGAAACCCTAATAAGAAACCAGTACATTAGGATAGAAGGCAGAAAACTAAGAAAACCAAGTGCTGATGAGAATGCAGAGCAACTGGACTGTCACACACTGCGGGAGAGAATGCCAATGGCTGCAGCACACTCAAGCAGCTTCTCATACATGAACGTACACTCCAGCAATCCTACCCCCACTTACTTACCCAACTCCACAAAAACTCATGTTCACAATGGAAAACCTGTATACGAATGTTTACAGTGACCTTATCCATAATCATCAAAACTGGGGAAAATCCAAATGTTTCCCTACTGGTGAATGGATCAACATACAGGTACATCCATACAATGGACTGCTACTCATTGATGAAAAGTAATAAACATGCAACAACATGGATGAAACTCAAATGCATTATACTAAGGGAAAGAAGCTGGACCCAACGGCAATTACATTCTGTGCGATTCCACTTATATGGTATTATAGAAAAGGCTAAACTCATTGCCCTCCAGCCTGGGGAATAGAGTGAGACTCCATCTCAAAAAAAAAGAAAAAGAAACAGAAAAGCCTAAACTATAGGGACAGAAAACAGATCAGTGGTGACCAGGAAGTAGGAGTTAGGAAGGAGCTGACTTCAGGGACACAATGAAATTTTGTGGATAATGGAATTTTTCTACCTCTTGATTGTGGTGATAGTTATGTGATGTATGAATTGTTGGAACTCACAGCACTGTAAACCAAAAAGGGTGAATTTGTCTCTATGTAAATTATACCTCAAGTGTGTGACTTTCATATTCTTCCATTAACACCTGAACACATTGGACTGAAACATTTCTGCATAGCACTTACATAAGTTATCATTATCAACCTACACTCAGAAGATATTTCTATTTTCTCAGGACGGAATATTGGTTTTCCTGAACACAGGATTGAAAACTGAAAGAAAATACTATCAAGTCCACTTTGAAACTTTCTCCTGCTGTGGGGAAAAATTGCCTATAAATTGCAAATCACTGTCCTTCATCATTTCCCTTCACACACAAATTGACCAGTAAAATCTTCTTTCTTGTTTTAATTCCAGCAATAGTTCATTTGCTTCTGGGAAAGAATTCATCATAATCAATCTGAATTATTTTCATGTTTGCTAGCAGTTTGCACGATCTGACCAATAGTTGCATGGATAATTTGAAATATTTGTTTGTTCATATCAGTCTAAACAAAATCCATTGTGTTCTGTAGCAGCGTAATTCTTTATGCCTGAAAAAAAAAATCAGAGCCATCTGTTTTAATGAAAAGTCTCCTTATACAGGATAAAATACCTGTCTTAAATGGCATTGAGTAAAACCAACCTGAAGAAATAATCACTGAACGACTGAAGACACAAAACAGCTACATGTGAGCCAAACTGTGAAGCAGAATAAAATGTAAATCTATCACATACTTATCTCATCTCAGAGAACTGCTGAGCACTGAAGCTTTTCTTCTTCTTTTTGCCTAAGTGGGTGGAAATGTTTTCCTTTCATTCACTAGAAACAAAAGTGATGCCACATCAGCAGATAGACTACGAAATGAAACATTAAAAAAAAATGACTCCTAGTTAAATGTGAACAAGACACACAGCAGGAGCTTCCATTAGGGCATGCATTTTGCAATAAAAAATTGTACTGGGGGTCGGGCTCCGTGGCTCACACCTGTAATTCCAGCACTGTGGGAGGCTGAGGCGGCAGATCACCTGAAATCATGAGTTTGAGACCAACCCAACATGGTGAAACCCCATCTCTACTAAAAATACAACAATTCAGGTATGGTGGTGTGCACCTGTAGTCCCAGCTACTGGGGGGGCTGAGGCAGGAGGATCGCTTGAACCCAGGAAGTAGAGGTTGCAGTGAGCCAAGATCACACCACTGCATTCCAGCTTGGGGGACACAGCAAGACCTTGTCTCAAAAAAAAAAATGTATTGGGGAAAATGTAAATGTGGAAGGAAAAGGCCTACGATCCTATGCCAGGACCCACAGGGCCCAAGATGCAAGACAGACAGGACAGCCAAAAATACAGCAACTTAGCGGTGGAGAGAGGACGAAAGAAGTCAGTTCAGCCAACCAGTAAACAGGAAAAAAACAATCAGTAGAAAAGAATTCATAAATTGTCAATAAAATCAGAAACATGATCAATGTGAAATAATTCTATTTTTGGAACACATCCTTCCCAAAAGACATGTTTTAATGTAGCATAAATGAAAAATGTTAGTGGAGTGAAATGTTCTCCCAGTTAGTCGTTATGCTAAGAGAAAATTTATTTATTTATTTATTTATTTATTTATTGAGACAGAGTCTGGCTCTGTCGGCAGGTGCCAGGCTGGAGTGCAGTGGCACATCTCAGCTCACTGCAATCTCTGTCTCCCAGGTTCAAGCAATTCTCCTGCCTCAGCCTCCCGAGTGGCTAGGACTACAGGCGCACGCCACCATGCCCAGCTAATTTTTGTATTTTTCAGTAGAGATAGGGTTTCACCATGTTGGCCGGGATGGTCTTGATCTCTTGACCTTGTGATCCACCTGCCTTGGCCTCCGAAAGTGCTAAGATTACAGGTGTGAGCCATGGCACCCAGCCAAGAAAATTTTTTATTAAAAATTCCAATTTGGACTAATTGGACCTTAGGAAGATCCTTATAGTCAAGACAGAGAAACAGAAGCTGGAAGAGAGCATTACTTAGTAGATTATTAACTAAATAAACAATCAGCCAGGTGCGGTGGCTCACGCCTGTAATCCCAGAATTTTAGGTGCCCGAGGCAGGTAGATGACTTGAGCCCAGGAGTTTGAGACCACCCATGGGCAACATGGAAAAACCCTGTCTCTACAAAAAAATATACACAACATATATATATATACAAAACTTAGCCGGGTGTGGTGGCTCATGCATATGGTCCCACCTACTCAGGAGGCTGAGGGGAGAGGATCAGTTGAGCCCAGGAGGTAGAGGCTGCAGTGAGCCATGATCACGCCACTGCACTCCAGCCAGGGCAACAGAGGGAGAGCTGCCTCCAAATAAATAAATATATAAATGAACAATCTCCTAAGAGTGCTTACCAACAGCACAAACCAGACGCAATTTGTCTGCTAGGGAAGTCTCAGGGGTCTGATCACACGCCTGTCTCAAAGTTTGTGTCTGTTCCTCTCAAACAACAAAGACAAGAACACTGATCACATGGTTATTAAAGTCGCATGTGGCATAAAATACACAGGGATAACCAAATGATTGATTAAATTTGCATCCAAAAAGCCCTAAATAACCCATGGCAATGGGGCAAATCAAACATGATGAAATATAAAAAGGAATATATTTCAGGTTCCTCACTTGCTTCAAAAACATAAAACCCACTTGGGTCAAAAATAATTCCACTTATATAGTTTATATAAGATATATGACGTGGCATATGTGGCTTATCAGAAGCATCGGCAAAAATTCCACAGAAGCTGAGAGTGTGATGCCTCAGTCTCATTCAAGAGCAAGGAAAGGGGTGGTCTGTTCTCCTCTGCACTGGGTGGGCCACACCAGGGGCTGTGTCTGGCTCCAGGAGTCATACTCCAGAAAGATGATTTACAACCTAGCTTCTGTTAAGGAGAGTTACCAGCCTTGGGAACCACTGGGTTATGTAAAGAATTATAAGAATGAAGATTCACTGGGGACACGAGAGACCTTCCAGTTTTCCAAGTTCAAGCCCATAGTGAAAGCGTTAGAATTGATCAGCATGGTCCCCAGAGGGTGGAAAGTAGGGCCAGTGAGTGGCAAAGGCTAGACAGCCAGGGGTTAGCCAGGTGTAAGAAGGCATTTCCAAGCTAGGTGTGGTCCCTGTAATCCCAGCACTTTGAGAGGCAGAGGTGGAAGGATCACACGAGCCCAGGAGTTCAAGGCCAGCTTAGGCAACACAGTGAGATCCTGCTTCTACAAAAACAATTTTTTTTTAATTAGCCAGGTGTGGTGGTGCATTCCTGTAGTCCCAGCTACTAAGGAGGCTGAGGCAGGAGGATCTCTTGAGCCCAGGAGGTCGAGGCTGCAGTGATTGCACCACTGCACTCCAGCTTGGGCGGCAGAGCAAGACCTTGTCTCCAAAAAAAACAAAAATAAAAAACAAGAGAAGAGAAAAGAGGAAGACACTTCTGACGGGGGTGCCTCAAGGTAAAACAGGCTGCCTTAAGAATTGGGAGCGAATTGCCAGTTTCTGGACACATTTCTGCAGGGGCTCCAAAACCACAAAAGAAATATTTTACACGAGGGCTGATGGTCATTTAGGGTTAGCTGTCTGTGTTTTAACTCGGTGCTGTTTGTGTACGTCATTTGCTCTTCACCCAACATGTCCTCTTTTAGACAATACAAAAAGCAAAACAGAACATGTCTTGGCTTTTATCCTGCTGTCAAAATCTGGTGTGGGGCATAATCAGTTCTAAAAGGTAGCGTTAAACTTTCAGAGAAGGCAAGAAAGGACAATCGGGGCCAAGGGCAGAGGGAGGGCCGCTGGAGACTAGACATCACCCACCATAGCCAGGGGATGAGAAAGGCCAACCAAGAAGGGGGTTCCGCACAAGGCAGTTCCCTTGCTGCTCCACGCTGAGTCCAGCGGCCTTTCCTGGCTAACTTTTTTGGTTCTTTAAGCTGCTGGCCTAAATCTCGTTTCTGTCTTCTTCTTAATTATTATAAAAACAACAGAAAAAAAAGAGGAAAGACTTCAAAGTTAAAAAAGATATCAAATCGTGAACTAACAATATTTACCCAAGGCAAGTCACTTGAAATTCACCTCTCCGTCTTCAGGATAGAATTGTTCTGAATGCTAATGGATTTGCCCTGAAGTACCCCAGCTCTGATTTCCTGAGCATTATTTACTACTGTACACGGTCACAACAGTTCAGTCCATTTCAGTCCCACATTGTCACTGAGTATTTCTCTCTTCCATATATGCTTTAAAATGTTGCGTCTCATATGTGAATCAAAGCTAATCTTCCACTTACATGTGCAAGCCTTCAAAAGTTAACTTTTCATTGAAAAGTCATACACACAGTAAAAAATGCAAAAATTATTTTAAAATATATAATGAAGGGGTCTTCCTCTCAGGTCCCAACCCCCACCCACCTTCCCCAGAGAACAAGTGATGACCAATTTCTTGTATTTATCTATGCATAGATTTCTTTATTTATTTTTGTTTGTTTTTTTGAGATGGAGTTTTTCTCTTTCACTTAGGCTGGAGTGAAGTGGAGTAATCTCGGCTCAGCTCACTGCACTGCAACCTCCACCACCGCGCCCCACCCCGCCCCCAGATTCAAGCACTTCTCCTGCCTCAGCCTCCTGAATAGCTGGGATTATAGGCGCTCGCCACCACACCTGGCTAATTTTTATATTTTTAGTAGAGACTGGGTTTCGCCATGTTGGCCAGGCTGGTCTCGAACTCCTGACCTCAGGTGATCCACCTGCCTTGGCCTCCCAACGTGCTAGAATTACAGGGATGAGCCACCATGTCCAGCCTGCATAGATTACTTCTAACACGATATGCAAATGCATGCGTATGCTCACAAACGTATACATATATGTGTACATGCATCAACACGTGAACACTCTTTTTTCACGTAAACGGAAGCAACTCTTGCACTGTTCCGTCCTTGCTTTTGACTCAACAAGGTCTGCTATGCTACACCTGTCACTCTAATACTAATTAACTCTCGCACCACTGGCATGCAGAGGAATTATGTCAGAGTAACCTGAAAGTTGTGTTGGTTCGCAGGCAATTTTTCCTAGACAAGGAGAGCTTAGTTTTGAATTACAAGAGTAGAATTAGAACCTTCAGCAGGAAAGGAAATGGCTCTCCACATTTAGATCTTTCAGTGATGTCTTAAGAAAATGGAAAAGGAGTGCCT
The DNA here is from genome assembly GCA_963573385.1 of Cacajao melanocephalus. NCBI lineage: Eukaryota > Metazoa > Chordata > Mammalia > Primates > Pitheciidae > Cacajao > Cacajao melanocephalus. The sequence continues at coordinate 19,978 of CAUYLG010047249.1, read as the reverse complement.
GCACGGCCCCAGAGAGGGGCACCCCACCTGGCCAGTCCCCACCTTGTCAGTCCTGGGCTTGCAACAAGGTATAAATCCTTCAGCGCACGTGTGCCTGTCATCCCCAAAGCAGCATCCCCCACGCCATTTATTAGTAGTAGTATTATCTCCCCTCAAACAGTTTCAGCTCCACTGAGCTGCCTGCCTGGACTGCCCAGGTTACCTCCCTATATACCAGGACTGCTCCTGTCAATGCTCAGGTTTGGAAGTTGCACATGTCTTGAGAGGGGTCCCAATAACACAGCCTTTTCTGTAAAGCTGGTTATGTTTAACCTGTGCCGGGCAGAGTGCATGTGATAGCAGAGAAGGCTGCAACTTGGGAATCCCACGTGAACTGGTGCAGGTCACTGGACAGTCTTCCTCACAGCTGCTCCATACAGCTAGCTATGCGCTTCACTAGTCTCAACCAGTACCCGTCTAGGCTGCATGCACTGACTTAGTAATTAAATGATGCTGTAATTAACCTGGGAAGGCATGGTTATGAACCGAATTGCATTCCCCTTCAGAATTCATATGCTGAAGTCTTAACTCCCAGTACCTCAGAACATGACTGTATTTGAAAACAAGACCTTTAAAGAGGTAACTACAGGGCCGGGCACAGTAGCTCACGCCTGTAATCCCAGAACTTTGGGAGGTCAAAGTAGGTGGATCAACTGAGGTCAGGAGTTCAAGACCAGCCAGCCCAACATGCTGAAACCCTGTCTCTTCTAAAAATACAAAAAAAAAAATTAGCCAGGCATGGTGGCAGGTGCCTGTAATCCCAGCTACTCGGGAGGCTGAGGCACGAGAATTGCTTGAACCTGGGAGGTGGAGGTTACAGTGAGCCAAGATCACGCCACTGCATTCCAGCCTGGGCGACAGTGAGACTCTGTCCCACAAAAAGTAAAAATTAAAAAATAAAGAAAATAGCAATAGGTAATCTAGCACTTAAATCAAAGATCAGTGGGGCATGTTAAAAAAAAAAAAGTCGTGATAAAATCACAAAAGGTAAGTGCCTGGGATGAGGTGTAGGGAGGTAGAAAGGGAAGATCCCTTGCAAGGTGGACGCTTTACAGCCTCACAATCCTGCTAACTCCTAGCTGTGTTTTACCTGGATTTGGTCTAATGCGTCATGTCACCCTGTCTCTCCCTTAACTCTCACAGTCCACACGAGAAACACTACAAAGCCATTTGACACCAAACCCTACCGGACCGTTGTCACTTTCATGCACCACCCAGTGTGGGATACACATGCATTTTGTGAAATTATTCCGACATCTGGATTCTTTTAAAAAATAATTATGCAGCCCACTTTTTCATCCCACAATATTACAGAGAAGAAACTAACTCAATTCCTCCCTTCCAGCTTCAAATTAAACCTAGTGATCAATGAACTATTGTTTTATCAATCCTTCCTGGGTAATGTTCACACCATAATATTAAATTAGAAAAAGAAGACTTCTAATTTCCCTCACCTATAAAAGTTATATGATCTTTCTGCTCATGTTCAATTTGCATCAGTCCATTGAGTCACAAGTGTTCCAACTTCAATGTAATCGTAATGTGTCATTATTACAGGAGCTCCTCATTCTGAAGGAATAAGGTGTTCTGCCTAAGAGGAGTCCCAGATAACTCAAGTTTGCTATTTGAGCACATGAGCACAGGAACTTTGTGTTATTTAGATGCAGATACCTTTACATTCATATAAATGTACATTTTTCTATCTAAATATACAGCCTGCATTGTCTTTGGGGGAAAATAAGTTCTTTGTGTTTCATAATTGCCATGATAAGTGGTATTTCCATTCATCATAAAATCACTTATTTCATAAGTGGAGTTCTTCCAGGAACAGGACATTCAATGTCATCAGATGAGGAGACAGACTGAAATGTTCTCAGGTTCACAGGCTGAGACGTTCTGAGGTTCAGTGGCAACTCTGCTCCTGCTGAACTCAGGGCCCAAGTTCCCACGGGCCAGTGGATGGAGTGAGCCCCTGGCATAGTCTGACTCCTCAGGATGGTGGCCTGCTCCCTGGACTTGGAGAAAAGCCTGATGGTTATTCTCCCATCTCTCTCACAGCCTTTGCTGTTCCTCTGGCCTCAATCTCGTGATCTTAACTTCTATGTGCCCAATCTTTCTGTTCCCTAAATTCTCAACATGGACGCTGACATCTCATCTCTTCTTGATGGTCACTTTGTTGGCCAGCCTACGGCCTGGGCTGCCTTGGCTCAGAGGCCCAACACTGATCCCATCAGCTAGGGAAGGGCTGGGAAGGGGCAACGGCTGGTCCTCATAAGGCTGCTCCCTTGGCAATGAAGCAGTGTCACTTAAAAGAGGATGAAACACCACTAGTGACATATTCCCACCAGGGGCTGCAAGAACAGTCCCGCAGTTCTAACTGGCCCAGAGTAAGCATCACTGTGTTAGCTCCAGTTAAACCCTCTGGGATCTGACAGATGCTAGCTTTCTCCTCTGAGCATCCACACTTCCTGGCTGGATTCTGATACAGTTTATCTTCTTCATGCATCACCTTTGCCAATATTTTGGCTACTTTGTTAGGCAATACTTTGTTAGAGTGAAAAATTGCCAGAGCTCCCTCATGTTTGGAGGGATGCTAGGTTTAGCTGGAGTTATGTGACACACTTTTATTGCCAAAGGTTGCTTTAGTGCTGCACAGACCTGCCATGGAGGTCTGCCGGAAGGATTCAGGCCCTGCTTAAACTGGAAAATGCTTCAGGGCTCAGGGTCATTTTACAGCTCCATGCTCCCTGCGGATGGATCCCTTTACAACATCCCCACCAAGTGGCTGTCCAGCCTCTGCTCCACATGTCCAGGAAAAAGGAACTACACCCAAAGGCAGTGCATCCTAAACTTTAATGACTTTGTTAACACTGTACTTTGCATTGAGCTTAAACTTCACATCCCTTCAACGTCCACCTAACCACCCTAGTTTGCTCCCCAAAGCCAATCAGAACAGGTTTACTTCCAGGGGAGCAACTGAGTGTAACAGAGTCCTGATGTTCTGTGTCTGGCTGCTATTCTGAGCAAGTTTACAACTACCCCTGGGTTCAAAAAAAAAAAAAAAAAAAAAAAACAGGAAGACAGGGCTGTGTCCCTGAGGCGGAGAAGGGAGAAGGGTATTCAGGGCATGGAAACCCCTGGCACAGTCACGTCCACTACCGTCCTTTCTTCTGCACGGCAACCTGCAAATATGTGAAAATATCTGTCACGCTGCCTCCAAAGAGCCTCTCGTCCACAGTAAACATTCACAGCCTCTTTATTCCCGCCACCTAGGATGTTTTCAAGGCACTGACCATATAGAATGTATTTCTGTTGGTCAGTGTGGCTTCTGTTCCTTTTTCTATTTCTAGTTTTTTATATCATCCATTCAGAACCACTGTTAGTTTAGGGACAGATCATACCAAAGGCATCCTCATGTGCACCAGGAAGGGGGGGCTCAGCAGAGACCCCCACCCAAGAAGACCTCCCCATGGAGGGATGTTGCCAACTGTACCCCCGGGTGCCACCCACAGGGACAGTGAAACTTCTGGAGCCTGTTTTGCCAGCCAGCCGGACTGTCGCGCTAGGGGTATGGCTGGCGTCTTCCTGGCCATCCCACTGGAGAATCCTCCGAAGTATGGCTCCCTCCACTTCCTTCCTAATGAGGGCTAAGGAGATGTTCGCTAGAGCTGGGAGAAGAGTGGATGGTGTCAGGGCTCGGGACTGGGGGTGACTCTTCTAAGTTACCAGCTCCTATACTTGGTAACCCTATCTGCCAAGAAGGGCAGTCTGAAAGTGACCTTGGTTTCCCTAATTCCTTTCTAATCCCAAGAAATAGTCTCTTCCCATATAAAAGTCCCTGTAGTGTGAGGGTATGGCTGAGGCTACGCTGTGACTTGCCCATACCCCTAAGAACAGGACGCCCTCCTGGGGTGACTGGTGTTCCTCGGGGGCCATGTGATCACCTGGGAAGTCTGGTCCAAATGCACAGCCGTCTCGGCTTGCTATAGTTCCCCCAAACACCACTCCTAGGAGCTACTCTGTGAGTGGCGCTCCCTGCCCCTGGGAAGTCTCCATCCCTCACATGCTCCAGATGCACCTTCTGTCCTCCCCGGATGTGGAGAGTGGCCTCACCATGCCTGCACTGCAGACTGTCGGATCCCCTTGCCCCAGGTCAGCCTTACAATCCCCCTTTCTCCTTCAGGATGATGTAAGGTGCACATAACACAACATCCATGTAAAAGCAGTTTAAAACAACATGCGCTGATTACTTCACTTAACAAGATGCCTTGCAGTGTAAGAGGCGCAGGGTCAGTGCAACAGCTCAGCGGCGTCCCCAAGACCCAGGGTCGTTCCATCTGTCTGCTCCACCAGCCTCAGCATCTTGGCTTCCATCTTCACTTTTCCCCTCACGGTTACAGAGTAACTGCTAAAGCTCCAGGCATTACCATCTTAAATAGCATGTTCAAAAACAAGGATGCTTGTTCCTCATGTAACTCTATTAGCAACAAAAGCCTTTCCCAAAGCTCCTAGCAGTCTTCCCCTCAAAATCCACTCGTGGGAACCAGGTCACATGCCCACAGCCCAGCCTAACACCCACGGCAAAGGGGAATGGAATTGAGTAATTGATGATAGGGCCCCTATTCCCTGAGCACAATGATCCTGACACCTGAAAAATGGAGGGCTCTGCTAGCAAGACAGAGAGGTAGGGGTAGGAGGCAAGCAGTATCTGCACACCTTCTTCCCAGCCCCCTAGCATCCCTGCTCCAGGACCGGTGAGCTGGGCCAGAAGCCTGCAGATGCTACTGCACAGCCAGGTGAGAACAGGTCCACAGCTCCATCATGGTCCAGATGACTTCGGCATGTTAATGAAGGGCTGGTCACACTAAGGCACATAGGGCCCCAAGGGTACTTCTTGTTCTTCTGTTTGTTGACTTAAGCAGACTCCTAAAGTATGCTCTGCAATAACTACAATGTTTTTCCCAGAATGTGCTCAGCCAGGGATAAGCTAAGAAATAAATGCAACAGCAGAAGCTTGGAAGACTCCTGGACTTCAACACTTATTCTTCACAGCCAGGTCTTTCATACCTTTGGCCACCGGGGAAAGTACTTTGGCAGAGGAATGGAATCCAGCTGCATGGCTTAAATGCCAAAAATTTTGCATTTCTTCTATTCTGTTGAGCTGTAACCTGTCACGGTGTATACTATCTCCCAGCAATGGTGCACGTAGTTTATCTGGAAGAAAGTCTCATTTCTTAACTCTTTTAAACTTGATCTCATGTGCGCTTAATGGAGCTAAGCATCTGAGGGAGTCTGAACACCAGCACTGACGGAGGGTCTGAGGAGTCCACCTAAGACACCTGGGGAACACAGGGTTACATTCTTGGGGGCCATGCTTTTGGAGGAAGATGCATTCAGATGGGAGTTTGCTTAAGTCATCAGCCCAAGTGTTGATGGAAATCCCCATTTCTGTTTATCACAGGTCCTGTTAGGCTACATCACCCCTAAACTATACTTCTGTTATTTTCAATTTTATTGAGTTAGTATTGGCCCCTGATTCCCATCTGTGCCTGCATTTATAAATCCTATTTTTGGCAGTCAACATAGTAGCTTTCATTTCCTGATTTGTGTTATGTACAAATTTGATCAATGTCCTTAACCTAATAACTGATAAAAATTCAAATCAGCCAGTTAGAGAAGCCACACTAACCTCTGCAGGAAAATCCCTATTGTACAGTTTACTTAACAAGCCACAATTTCAAAAAGCAATTAAAGACCCTGCAGACTCCATGAATCACAACACTTCTATGAAACAGTCCACTTGAGGCTGCGAGAAAAGCATCATCTAATTCTTGTGAAACTAAGGGAGATACTCCAAAAATGCTAAGTTATTAGTAACTCTGCACATAGCTTGATGCCTGTGTTAGTCCGTTTTCATGCTGCTGATAAAGATATACCTGAGACTGGGCAATTTACAAAAGAAAGAGGTTTAATTGGACTTACAGTTCCACATGGCTGGGGAAGCCTCAAAATCATGGCGGAAGGCAAGGAGGAGCAAGTCACATCTTACATGGATGGCAGCAGGCAAAGAGAGAGCTTGTGCAGGAAACTCCCCCTTATAATAACCATCAGATCTCATGAGACTTACTATCATAGGAACAGCATGGGAAAGACCTGCCCCCATGATTCAATTACTTCCAACTGGGTCCCTCCCTCAACATGTGAGAATTCAAGATGAGATTTGGGTGGGGATACAGCCAAACTACCCTGGCCCCTCCCAAATTGTATGTCCTCACATTTAAAAACCAATCATGCCTTCCCAACAGTCCCCCAAAGTCTTAACTCATTTCAGCATTAATTCAAAAGTCCACAGTCCAAAGTCTTATCCAAGACAATGCAAGTCCCTTCCACCTATAAGCCTGTAAAATCAAAAGCAAGTTAGTTACTTCCTAGATACAATGGGGGTACAGGATTAGATAAATACAGCCATTCCAAATGGGAGACATTGGCCAAAATAAAGGGCCCACAGGCCCCATGCAAGTCCAAAAGCCAGCAGGGCAATCAACTCTTAAAACTCCAACATGACCTCCTTTGATTCCATGTCTCACATCCCGGAAATGCTGATGCAAAAGTGGGTTCCCATGGTCTTGGGCAGCTCCACCCCTGTGGCTTTGCAGGGTACAGCCTGCCTCCTGGCTGCTCTCAGGGGCTGGTGTTGAGTGTCTGTGGCTTTTCCAGGTGCACAGTGCAAGCTGTCAGTGGATCTATCATTCTGGGGTTGGCCCTCTTCTCACAGCTCCACTAGCTGGTGCCCCAGTTAGCGACTCTGCATTGGGGCTCCGACCCCACATTTCCCTTCCACACTGCCCTAGCTGAGGTTCTCCATGAGGACCCACCCCTGAAACAAAATTTTGCCCGGGCCTCCAGGCATCTCCATACATCTTCTGAAATCTAGGCAAAGGTTCCTAAACCTCAGTTCTTGACTTCTGTGCACCCACAGGGTCAACACCATGTGGAAGTTGCCAAGGCTTGGGGTTTCTACCCTCTGAAGCAACAGCCTGAGCTGTACCTTGTCCCCTGTTAGTCATGGCTGGAGCGGCTGGGATGCAGGGTACCAAGTCCCTAGACTACACACAACACAGGGACCCTGGGCCTGGACCACGAAATCATTTTCTCCTAGGTCTCCAGGCCTGTGATGGGAGGGGCTGCCATGAAGACCTCTGACATGCCCTGGAGATATTTTCCCCATTGTCTTGGGGATGAACATTCAGCTCCTCCTTACTTATGCTAATTTATGCAGCCAGCTTCAATTTCCCCTCAGAAAATGTTTTTTTCTTTTCTATCACATTGTCAGGCTGCAAACTTTCTAAACTTTTATGCTCTGCTTCCCTTACAAAACTGAGTACCTTTAACAGCACCCAAGTCACCTCGTGAATGCTTTGCTGCTTAATTTCTTCTGCCAGATACCCTAAATCATCTTTCTCAGTTCGAAGTTCCACAAATCTCTAGTGCAGGGGCAAAATGTCACCAGTCTCTTTGCTAAAACATAACAAGAGTCACCTTTGCTCCAGTTCCCAACAAATTTCTCATCTCTATCTGAGACCACCTCAGCCTGGACCTTATTGTCCATATCACTATCAGGCTTTTGGTGAAAACCATTCAACAAGCCTCAAGAAGTTCCAAACTTTCTCACACTTTCCTATCTTCTTCTGAGCCCTCAAACTGTTCCAACCTCTGCCTGTTATCTAGTTCCAAAGGTGCTTCCACATTTTTGAGTATCTTTTCAGCAACATACCACTCCTGGTACCATTTACTGTATTAGTCCGTTTTCACGCTGCTGGTAAAGAGACTGGGCAATTTACAAAAGAAAAAGGTTTAACTGGACTTACAGTTCCACGTGGCTGGAACATCTTACGTGGATGGTGGCAGGCAAAAAGAGTTTGTGCAGGAAAACTCCCCCTTATAATAACCATCAGATCTCACGAGACTTACTAACACAAGAACAGCACAAGACCTGCCCACAAGATTCAATTACCTCCCACCAGGTCCTTCCCACAACACATGAGAATTCAAGATGAGATTTGAGTGGGAACACAGCCAAACCATATCAATGCCTCTATAAATCCACCAGGAACGCTTCTAGAAATTGTTGAACACCTCCAAGTCTCCACAGAACCCTCCTCTACTCATATCTTCATGGCAAGGAGCTACCATGGATCCCCCTCTGAGTGTGCCCAGACCAATTACAGGACTAGCAACAATGGAAGGCAACTGAGAGGCGCAGAGCAAGAGCTGTCCTCCCACCAAAGCCACCACCACAGAAAGAACTCATTCTTCATAAGGAGACCGGAGCTAGGGTTAAGGGACAGACGGTAGCTGCCAAAAACCTGGCTGAAGTCCACAACATCCCAGCCCCCCATCTCAGACTCACACAGGTGCTCTCTACACCATCACACTTTATTTCTCAAAGAGAACTCCACACACACTAAGAGTCACTTGCTTATTTGTTTGTTTCTCCTCTCCAGAATAGGAATTCCATGAGGCCAGAGGCTTTGTATGTCTATTCACTGCAGAATTGCAGAGCTTCTTTCACACTAGATACTGAATATCTATTTGTTGAAAGAATGAATGAATGTGTCCCCAGATGGTTCTCATTTAAATGAAAATTATCAAACTCACCATATTTTTATAAGTTTAAAGATGCAATCATCTTACTTCATTACATCTCCATTAAGGCAGTTCGATATTTTGGTTACAGGTGTATGACCAGAAGTTCAATTCTTTTCTGTGATAAGCACGAATTATTCAAACTACCACTCGATATTCACTTTACAGATATATGAAGCTTGTCTACTCATGTTTAAAGGTTTTCGTTAATTCATCTTTTATCTAAATCAGTCAAGTCTCTTCTCCTAAATGAGAAATATTAACTAAGTGGCAGCTCTCAAGAAATAAAAAAGCGACTATCAGAAAAAGCTTCTGTGAACAAGCTTTTCCTCAGTGTCTAAAGTAACAAACAGCATTGATGGACCAAAGACTAGGTGCCATGAGTTTCACAAACTGGTCCCCCATCTGCCGTTAGGTGTACCATTATCCCAGTGGCAGGGACACACAGGAAGCGAAGGCTCAGAGGCAGTAAGTCACGGCTCGAGGGCCTCTTGCCGATGCCAAAACAGGAATCTGAACTCAGGTCAGGCTTACATTTACACATACATGTATATAAATGTACATATATACATCTTAGATGCATAAAATACAGTAATCTGGTGGTGGAACAAATTATTTCTAATAAATGTTATAAAATATAAACACCTCTCTGAATCCTTCAGACAATTAATTTTGAAGTACAAAAAGGAAAGAAATAAAACAAGTATGAACAAAGTTATAGGATACTGCAAACATCTGGTAATATATACTGTCTTTAAAAATCATTTCTCCTTATGGTGGCACTAAGCCATATCACTTATAATGTGAAGAGCCGTTGACATCTTTTCTACCTATAAGCATGACCATCACTTACTCAAATTTTCATGCATCCAGGTGCATGAAAAGGCAGTAAATACATTTTTTAAGAAAAAAGAAGGCATCAAAAGCAGATTTTAAATCTACCTGTTTTCCTTCTGTTTGTTTTCTCCAAAAGTTATGGAAAGTAATCGTAATTTCTCATTCCAAACCAAAGACAATTACGCTCCTTTGCTAAACATACAGCTCCAAGTCTCTACCAGATCAGGGAAGACGACCAACATTTCAGAAAAGCACTCTCAGTAAAGTTTATGCCTGAATGGCCAGCTGGAAGGGCATCGATGTTCAGGGCCTCTTTTCACAGCCTCTTAAAAGTGCTCGCGTCATACGCCCACACCGTGTCTATCCCCTCCCCAGTGACATGGTCTGGGGTCCAGTGTGGGAAAGGGAACCGGCAAGCAATGACTCTTGCATCATCCTGAAGTTCAAGTTCAAGTTTCTTCTCCAACTGCAGCATCTGTGGAGAGTAACAACTATTATTGTAGGGAGCAGTGAGCCTGAGGAAATGATCCCAAAAGATTCTTCTGTATTTAAGAATCCCGGAAAATACCTGAGCAAAAATTACTACTTGGTGAAAAAAGAGTACTCTGGGATACACACACATGAACAAACAATCCACTAAAATACAGAAGATATACTGGCAGCAGTTTTAAAAACACCTTCTAGTATTAATTATAAAATGTGTCATTTTTGGCAGATGTCTATCATAGATTTATAGTTTTCTGAATAAAATTAGAATGTGGCAGTAATTATAATAAGAAGCAGTTTTAAATAACTTACTTCAACGCTTCAATATACCTAGTCTTACATATTTAAGACATTATTTTTCCACTTTTTTTTAAAAGAGATGGGGATCTTGCTATGTTGGCCAGGCTGGTCTCAAACTCCTGGGCTCAAGCAATCTGTCCACATCGGCCTCCCAGAGTGCTGGGACTACAGGCGTGAGCCACGGCACCCAGCTACATTTTTCCACATTTTTAACATCTGTGAAATCAGGACACATTACACAACTGACACTGTCTTAGAATTGGCAATTTTTTTTGTTTCTCAATAGCAACAGTGCGTTCTAAAATCAACATCTATAGTCAATGAAGTGTGGTATAGTCCAACCATGAAAAAATATACACAATTCTACCAACTGGAAATATGAAATATTTCATAATTTTTAAAAATGTATCCATAACATACTGATAATGAATTTCTTGATAGTATAACTTACATCACTGTTGTATCATTTTATTACCAATCTACCAATAGAGTTTTTATTATTTGCCAAAAGTATTGATATTTTAATAACATCAACAAATTAACAGCTACTTAAAAATTTGTCTGCAGATCCTAAAAATATATTACGACTTTCACCACCTTCACTTCCTAAAAATACTTTTTTTTCTACTTTCTTCTTTTAACTTGTTATTTTGGGATAATTTCAAACTTCCAGAAAGGTTGCAATAATAGAATAAAGAACTCCTTTGAGATAAGGTCTATAGCCCAGGCTGGAGTGCACTGGTGCAATCCTGGCTCAATGCAACCTCCGCCTCCTGGATTCAAACCATCCTCCCACCTCAACCTCCTACTTTTGTAGAGATGGGGTTTTGCCATGTTGCCCGGGTTGGTCCCGAACTCATGAGTTCAAGCCATCTGCCCTCCTCAGCCTCTCAAAGTATTGGGATTACAGGCGTGAGCCACTGCACCTGGCGTATCAGTTTACCAATTTTCAACATTGTCACATTTGTTCTCTCCCTGTCTCTTTGAACATTTTTTCCCTAAACCATTGGAGACAAGGTTGCATATGATACACTCCTTTACCCCCTTAATACTTCAATGTGCATTTTCTAAGAAAAATATTCTCATACATAATCCGAGCACAGTTATATTCAGAAAATTTAACATTGTATTCCAATATAATAATTCCAAATCACACTGCATTTCTGTCATTGTTCCAGTAATGTTCTGTATAATATTTCCCAGTGGCAGGGTCCAGTCCAGAATCACTTCTGCATTTAGCCATAACATTTCTTTGGTCTCCTTAGATGGAAAACAGTTCCTCAGTCCTTCTTTGGTTTTCGTGACAATAACATTCTTCAGTTACCGTACGGAGTGGCCCTGGCGCGGGTCCTCTGATGCATGCTCATGCATGGTGCAGCGTGTGGTCTTTGGCAACACTCCACCTGTGAGGCTGTAACTTACCAGGGCCCCACAGACACGCAGGAAGCCCTTCTGCTCTTGATGATGGCATTAACCATGCAGTGAAGGTGGGATCCGGTGTCTCCACTGTGCAGTTGCTGTTTTTCCTTTTATAATGAGTAGTTTATACACATTCATGGAGAGATGCTTTGAGATGATGTAAGCATCCTGTTACTCAACAGACAGTCCCCACACTTGAAGTAGCACTGATGGACAATTCTGGCCTGCATCGATCTGCTAATTCTGTCCTTTGTTCAACACGTACAGTCAGCACTCTACCATAAGGAAGGGATTTCCCTTCACCCACTCTCCCCCTCTCTCTCTCCTTACCTACCGATCTGTTGTAAGGACAAACACCTATATTCTTATTTCATTTGATGGGTTATAATCCATTACTGTCCTTGTGTATTTGAATGCTCAAATTGTCCTAATTTGGCCACTGGGAGGCTCCTGCCTCTGGCTTCTCTGTCCTTTGGACATGCTGCCATTAAATACTGTGAGCACTTCCTTACATTCTGGTTCAACAATGTTCCTGGCTTTTTATCTTCCCTTCCCCAGCCCTGATTCAGCCATTTCCTCAAAGACTCCTGGTTCCTCTTAGTAAGAGGTGATATTTAGAAACCAAGATATAAGCAAAAATTACTCCTCTAAGAAGTAACAGGTTAAAGCAAGATGAAATTGATAGAGCTTCTATGATGGTTTTACTCCTGACCTGTATCTTATAAAAGTGCTTAGAAAATCTCTACTACATGACCTATGGCTGGAATTAACCAAAATTCTAATTCTTCATTAGAATCAATGCCAAGATAACACAGAATGAATTCTATTAAGGATGGAGGGATTTCTATTCTTTTAACAGCCAGAATAGGATTTTTTTAAAAGTTTTGTTCCTTGAGGGAAAAATTAAATAAGCAAAGAATGAAACAATACGCATTTTTCCAAAATATCAGAGATTTCTTATGGTAATTTTGTTCATAAAAAGGATAATTGTAAACTTATTCATGATGCTATTATTCTTTACTCTTTTAGTTTCTTTTATTTCCAAATGACTGTCATATGCTAAGTCAAGATAAACCTAAAAATGAAAGGCGCTATTTCCATCATAAGAAATTAACTAAATTACACATAAATATGCAACAAATCTGGTGCTTGATATCATACACGGAGAGAAGCCGTGATGTGTCATGTCTGCCTAATGGAATTCAAAACTATTCATACAATTACAGGTTCAAAGTGACATGAATTCATCTTATTCTAATTACGTCTTCGAAACTTTAAACACAGGTAGAAAACAGCTCAAAGGCATAAGATAACTCAGCCCTGCCACACACCCCCCACCCCCCAGGAACCAACTACACCGGGCCACCAGGGCAACTCACTCCTGGCACTTCCTCCTCCCCAGGTTCCCTTCTCCAAGTCCCACTGGTTGCCCCTCATTTCCCAGACGTCTAATGCCAGAGTCCAGAGCTCAGGCCTTCAATGGCTCACCCTCATGCTCCCCAGGGAATCTCAGCTACTCCCAGGCTCCAGCACGCTCTGTGCGCTGATGCCCGACAGACCTACATCTCCAGCCCACCCTCTGGCCTGAACCCCAGACTCCTTCTCACCCACCACTGCCAGCCTGACTTCATGCACACCCACACTTCACATGCCCATGCTGACGTTCCCAGCCAGCTCCACTTGCACCTTCCCCAGCATAGTTCAAGGCAACCGTGAGCATATGGCAGGATGGCCCGGTGTTAAAAGGGGCTAGACACAAGCTTCCACTTCCCAAGGCAACTCCAAACTTCCAGTAGCTCGGGCCTGCACCCTGGGGCTGCCTGTGACCCCGTCTTCGTCTCTTTCCCCCACATCAGAGCTGCCAGCTAATCCTGTGGATTCTGTCTTCAAATGCACACAGAATTTGATGCTTCTCACCAGCTACTCCATGGCGGGGACACCTGCAAGAGCTTATAACCTGCCTCCCAGCTTATACCCACACCTACCTCCACATGGCAGCCTGTGACCCTTCTCGAGCCCAGCCAGCTCTGCATTCCTCTCTGCTTACTCAAGGCTCCCTTCCAAGGGCTGGTGTCCTTCCCACCCCACTTCCCCTCTGACCTCCCCACACACACTCACGACACACCTGCCTGCTTGCCACACTGCCCCACCCTGCCCAGGGCGCTCTTCTCTGCATGCCCCCTCCCTACCCTCAAAGGTCACCTTTGCAGGGATCCTGTCCCTGCCCCACCCCGCCTTGCTTTGCTTTGCTCCACAGCACTTTTGCTTCTGCTGTATGATGCATTATCTACAGGTGTCTCACACAGTATCTTCTCTCTCCACTAGCATATCAGCACCTGGGGCAGGGGTGTTTTTTCTTGTACTCACTGAAGTATTCCAAGTGATTAGAACAGGGCTTGCTATAGTGCCCACACTTGTCAAATGAATGAAGGAAGAAAGGAAGAAAAAGTGATTCAGCCATGAATTATTTTTCCTTACTAGAACATAATGATAATATTTTTGTTCATCAATTCATAACAGCCAAGCACGGTGCCTCCCGCCTGTAATCCCAACACTTTGGGAGTCTGCAGCAGGAGGAATGCTTGAGCCCAGGAGTTCGAGACCAGCCTGGGCAACAGAGTGAGATTCTGCCTCTACAAAAGATTAAACGATTAGCCGGACATGGTGGCACACACATGCCTGTATTCCCAGCTACTTGGGAGGCTGAGACAGGTGATCACTTGAGCCCAGGAGGCTGAGGCTGCAGTGAGCCCAGATCACACACCACTGCACTGTAGCCTGGGCAATAGCGTGAGACTCTGTCTCAAAAAAAAGAAAAAAAATCATCACAGAATTTGTAACTAAAATTAAATTAGCCATTCTTCGAAGTTGTGAAAGTAGATAGCTTTCTGGGAAAAGTATAAGTAACGGATTTACTTAGACTACATTCATTCATTCAACAACCATTTACCAAGTGAGGCCTCCGCCAGTGCTGCAGTGCTCGAGGCCTGGTCCCTGCCCCTGAGCTGATGTGCAGTATACACAGCAAGCACCCTCGAAGACTTCAGGCAAAGAAATGCACAATAATCTGTCTAAGGACAGGGCAACGAGGTACTATATGAGTGCAAAGCGGGCTACTGGAGCTCTCTTTATCAGGTATCAAGGACTGCCTTACAGAGGAAAAGACAGCTGGCCATGAGTGGTCAGTGCTGTTCACCAATGTAGTCCAGAGCCAAAGGGACCACAGTCAGAGGGAAAGACACAGCCCCAGGCTCTGGAAAGAGCAGCAATGGCAAGGTCCAGGAGGATGAGAGGACACAGGGCTGGTGCAGACAGCTGAAGGCAGCATGGCCCAGGGGAGGCTGGAGGGGCATGGGGGCCACTGCACGCCAGCCTTAGGGCCACACCAAGTGTTTGGGCCTTATCCCTAAAAACAGCAAGAAGTCACAGAAGGGTTTTACACAAGAACAGGTTGATCTGCTCTGCACTTTGAAACGATGCTCTCAGTGCATAAGCTCGTGTTAAACACGGATGTTTACCACCCCAGGGCTGGCTTGACCAGTTCCAAATGGGATTCCTGCTCCTTTTCCATTAGATACATACTTGTGTGGAACTGCTAGGGCACCTCTGATGTTGTGCTACAACTGCACAGAGCTGTTAGGGATCATCAGTCTGGCATGAGAAGCAGGGGTAAGGGTTTACAGCCCCAGGGATTCCTGGCTCTGGATCTCCCCAAGGCTCCCTGGCTCTCTGAGTATCTCCCTGGGCATCAGCTGCCACGAGAATGTCTCACGGCACGCTGGCTTGGTGGAGTCACCCAGCCACGGCTGGCATGGTCGACTGGCACAGCACACTCTGTCTCCCCTCATGGCCTCCACTGAGACACAGCTTGATGAAGGCTGAAAGTGGGGCCCTCCACGCACAAAACACAGCCTTCCAAACAAACAGAAGCCACTCCGGCCTCCGCACCCCTGACTGACCCACCAGCGTGGAAACTGCAAGCTGGCCACATCTCTGTTATTACAGGGAACGTGGACACTTTGTGTCTTTCAGCTGCTCTCTTTTTCCTTGGGAATGGTGAAATGCTACACGTTCCTTATTTCAGATTTCTCTCATAAAGAATGGACATTAATTGCAAAAGCATTCGTAAATAAGAAGACTCTGATTTCCCCTGACGGAACAGCTCCAAAAAGCGAGTCAGCCTACTCCAAACAAGGTAAGAAGCACGCAGAGCTGGCTCCACAGATCCTGGAGTGACGATGGCTACCGAAGGCCACTGCTGCCCCCCACTGGGACAAGTAACCCTGGTTTCATCAACCTGCTTCTCACACAGCATGGAATTTCCACTACATGCTAACTTTCTATTTTTATAAAGCACGGATTCAAATTAAAGTTACTTGTCTAAACTATTCCATTTTAGAAAGAAAGCCCAAACATCACAGGTAGTAAATCACTATCAAAATTAGATACCAATCTATGATCCCAATCAGTTTTTTAAAAATAGCCAGGGAGTTTGCCCTTCTACCGCATTTGACTTCTCTAAGAAAAGGGAGGATGCCAAATTTAGGCCTAATGAGAATTATAAATGTACAGGATACTGTCACTTTCAAGAATATTTTACAAGGCCGGGCACAGAGGCTCACACCTGTAATCTTAGTACTTTGGGAGGCCAAAGCCAGCAAATCGTTTGAGGTCAGGAGTTCAAGATCAGCCTGGCCAACACGATGAAACCCTGTCTCTACTAAAAATATAAAAATTAGCTGGGCATGGTAGCACATACCTGTACTCCCAGCTACTCAGGAGGCTGAGGTAGGAGAACTGCTTGAACCCGGGAGGTAGAGGTTGCACTAAGCCGAGATCATGCCACTGCACTCTAGCCTCGGCAACAGAGCAAGACCCTGTCTCAAAAAAAAAAAAAAAAACAAAAAAAAACTTTTTTTACAAAAGCATTTCTAAATCATCTTTTAAAATTAAAGAATATGGCACTGCAGTGAAGGTCTTAGTGGTAGAAATAAATTTCTCAAGCACTGAAATGTCTTATACAAAAACTCAGGTATTAATAAAAAGACAAAATAACAAAAAAGTAAATTGTCTTTTAAAAAAATTAAAGCCATATCAGCTATATTGCAGCATTTTAGCAAATATCCAATTCTGCCTATTTTATTATAGCTAAAATGATAGACTTTGAAAAGTGAAAAGGGATTTCTTTCCATGGTCTGTGCAGCAGCAATTACAGTAAAAGCTTCCCACCATGACCATCCTTGTTCCAAAGGCTAAGGAGGGCCATTTCCAGTACAATACCGCAGCATTTTCACTTTTGAAAGTTCATAATCAAAGTTCAATATGCCATTCTTTGGCAAATCAGTAAACTGAGGTAAACTGAAACTACTCAATGCTCGTCCACCCAGAAAATTATCTTTCTGCCAAATGAGAAGAGTGATCAATTCAGAGGGAACATCCCATTAACTTTCCCGAGCGACTTCAGCCAAGTGGAAGTGAGCTGCTGTGAAAACTGCAAACTGCAAACTGCATTAGACACTGGGACCTCATAAAGTAGTTTCCAAATCGGAATTTTTAAAGCACTGAGAATTTCATCTGAAGCCAAAGTTTAAAAATATGACTGAATTTTGTATGATTAAACTTCTAAGACTCCGATATTTTATTAACTCAATGAACTGAAATCCAGTGTTCCCTAAGACCTCCAGGAGGCCATCACTGCACACGGGTGAGTGATGGTAGTGCGGCTGGAAGGGCCTTCAACATCCCCTAACCCCAAACAGAGAGCAGGAAAGTGCGTACTCACCATCTGAGGCACACCGAAAATAACAACGTTCGAGTACTGTGAAAAAGTAACCTAAACAAGGGGGGAAAACAATGAGTCGACTAAGCGTAAAAAGCCAAACGTTAAGCTTAACTTGTTTCACAGAAATGGGTAGCAGTTTTCTATTGTACCAAACGGTGGGTTTTGACAAACTCCTAACAAGGGTGGCCCTCCTTAAGATTTCACAAGGGAAGAATAACATGTTCATGCTTTCATTCGTTTTAATTCAATCCATTGCTTTCCAAATGCTTCCCTGTAAGTCATCCCATCTCATCCTCATGGCGACTCCATGCAGGGCACGCCCCAATGGTCATGTGTCAGATGGCTAGTGATTCCACTGTGACCAGCTGGTGGCCAAGCCAGTGGCACCAGAGCCACGTGCACCAGTCCACTCTACACCAAACCAGCTTCACCGGAACGCAAGAGACTTCACAACCATCTGTTTTTTTTGTTGAACCATCCTGAAAATTCGAGTCCCCCTCATCGTCTCTAAAATACTATTGTAACAAAAGTGCAATAAAATGCTCTTTAGTTGAAAAACTGGGGGGAAATGTGCTTTGCCAGTTAAAATTCTTATTGCCCAATAAAAGTCTTACTTACTCTAGAGAGAGATCATTTATGCACATATGGTATAAGAAAACAATGCAAGCAAAACTCAAGTGAATCTTTGTAAGCTACTGATGACAATATTACAATGGAAAATTCTTATTTAAGAAAAAGCATTTCATGGAACAATCCTAAAGCAAAATTACAGGGCATTTTTAGAGTACAGATAAATTTGGATCTTATACTTTATGAGGATAAGAAATAACCATGACAGCAGAATTCTCTAACACCCAACTCTGTATCTCTCTAAATATACAAACATGCACACGCACACACACACACACACACACACGGGTACACAAACAGAAAGTCTAATATTTATCAGTAATAATTTATAGGATTTCCAAATAAGATGAAAAACTCATTATTTTGCAAGAAACAGAAATGAGAACATTTTGATTTTGTAAATAAATTCTTGGAATTCACAAGACCTATCATATAAAAACTTTAAGCGTCTCTCTAAAGTAGACTATGGTAAAATTTATCATTTTTACACATTTCATTATGCCAGGATATTCACTTGCATTTTAATTCTTTTTCTTTTAACATTTTTCAGTTTTCAGTCATACTAATTTTGAATAATACAATTTTCCATTGGATTTCTCTAGGGCTGTCCTCTGCCTTACATACCTTCCACAAATCTGAAATATAAAATTTAGCAGAACCATGCACACCTTCTCGCCAAGCGCGGTATCTGGAGTACCAAACTAGCCATGGATTTAATTCATAACCAACTGCTGTGAACCCTTCCTTTGCAGCCGCTATGACCTGTGGAGAGAGGTAAGATTTATTCAAAATAAGAAGAAAAAATGAACATACAAGGTCAAACAATATATTTCCTATCGACGGTTTAAATGTCCAATCAAAAAGTGCCTCCTGTGACTAAGACACCATTGAAAAATATACCTCTAAAGTGATAAAGCTTTCTGGACAAGGTAATAGTCAACCCATGTAACTCAGTTTTCTTGATTGGCTCAAGATTTCATCTCAAGTATCAAAATAGACACTCAGGTTCACTTTGAACACCTCCATAATTGATCTAGGTGAGCCAACCCCGGGGGAGGTCGAACAAAACATTGCTGAAAATCCACTGCATCTCTCCATCAATGGGCTAGCACAGCAGCAGGGAAATGAATGTGTCTGGGAAGATGGTTTTGTTAACAAGTAACTATATGCAATAAAAATAACCTGTCAATGAAAAATCTGCAATGAGTACATATTTCCTTTATAGCTAACGACTGTTCACTCAAAACTGGAAACAGGTAAAGGTAAGATGAAATGAATCCGCCTCCAGAGAGTGGGAGGGATGTGGGACAGTCCTGGGTTTGCTCTGTCCATTCTGTCCTGCCCCATTCTTTAAGGGAACATCTCTTGACTCAGCTATCCCACCTAAGGTAGTTCTCAAGTAACTACAGTGCAGCAAGAAAACATTTTCTCAGAAACCACAAAGATATTGTTCAAAAAGGTAAAGCATTCTAATACGGATTTTTAAAGTTTCTCCTCAGTTTCTTGATATGGTTTGGCTCTGTGTCCCCACCCAAATCTCATCTTGAATTCCCACATGTTGTGGGAGGGACCAAGTGGGAGGTAACTGAATAATGGGGGCAGGTTCTTCCCATGCTATTCTCATGATAGTTAATAAGTCTTATGAGATCTGACGGTTTTATAAGGGGGTTTCCCTGCACACACTCTCTCCTTGCCTGCTGCCATCCATGTAAGACGTGACTTGCTCCTCCTTGCCTTTCACCTTTCACCATGATTGTGAGGCCACCCCAGCCACGTGGAACTGCAACTCCAATCAACTTCTTTCTTTTGTAAACTGCTCAGTCTCAGGTATGTCTTTAT